>JAECUM010012602.1:0-35849 GCA_016617855.1 Megalonaias nervosa | reverse complement strand
TCTACAATGATATGACTATCATAACCACGAAAATTATGTAAAACAACTGGAATAAAATCAGGTGCATGGAATTTTAAATTACAGTTGTTATGAGCTGCCCGGCGATACTGACCGGTCAGATGACAGTGATCGCGCACTTTGTCGTTATCTAGGGATTTTTCACAAATATGACAATTAACTGCATTATCAAAATCAAGTTGTTGTTTGGATGTTATATGTTATTTTCATTGGAGCTGTTTTGAATAACCTGTTGGAAATTTTATTAACTTCATCCATGAGATTTTTTAGCAGCCACACGGCCGGACTTTCAGATTCGATATTGCTACATCTGTATAACTTTACTGGAGCAGACATTTTATCATTAGCACAACAAACTACTTTGTATGAAATCCCGCAAGGAACATGTTGTTGTACTTTTCTAGTGCTTGATTTATTTGGATCATTTTCTGCACCTGCCACAGGAACAAGTAGACACTCAAAATCTGCATAAATAACAAACGGGATATTTAGCTAATGATTATAATTTTAAAATTTTAATACTTTTTCTCTCTCTGTTGGCATGGTTATTCTTTGAACGTTAACACAATATTTAACATGCTCTTGCAGTTTTCCATCGCTAGAAAAACCGTGTAAACATCTGTAACAGAAATATTTCTTTTTTTATCTTTATTATACTGTCTGCCAACCAACCCGTTAAAGTTTTTATCCAGCAATAATTTCCTTTATAAAATGACAAATTTATTGTAAACTGCGTAGCAGTCGCTGAGATGTATCTCGGGTAAACATTTTCTCGCTCATCTAGTCCGAAAGCATTTACTGAAATATTGTTTTGTTTTTCAAACTTTGGTATCTGATTTTCTGCCACTGGAAAAGTTATTTTGTCAAAATCCAATTCGTTTCTGTACGGCAAATATTTTTCAACTTGGTTGGAGTTACAATTTTGAGGATGTCTTGCAGACAAAATTGCCCAACGGAAACACTGATTCTCGCTGTTTTTGACATTTATACAACATTTTTTATTTTTAATTTTTTGAGGAAGATCAACGTAAGAACTACCGCTGTGTGAAATAAAACCTCCGTAATCATCTCCAATTTCCAACCTGATGCTGATTTGGTAAATTCTTCACGCTTCTTGTTAATTTCTTGGTGTATTTCATTGGCAACTGTGGCAATATTTGATCCAGTTAATATTTTTCGTGATTTAGCTGTTAAATATGGCTCGGCAATTTCGCTGTCGAAATGTGTATTTTCAAAAATTATATCAAGTACATCTTTTTCGATTGCACGTAACTTTGATAAAATTACATGATACTGCACTAATAGCTTGATACTTTTGTGAACTGCACGTTCTTGCGTTACAATCGGTTGTAAAAGATGAAATAAATTTGTGGAGTTAAAATTTGCTAAAACATTTTGATTATCAAATTTATAACTTTTATCATAGCCCGAAAATGCCGCAGCAATTTTTTCTGCTTTTATAAGGCTCTTCTTGGCAATATCTCGCAATTGTAACATTATATATAATATTTTTATATTTTTTTGGATTTTTGTTTATTTTTCAATTAGAAATATAAATTTCTTATAAGTATAATGTCAGAAAATATAACAGCAGAGGAACAGGAAGAATATCACATGCACCCTAAGTATAACGAGTACGCTGGCAATGCACTTGGTTCGGTTATTCATGTCAGATATGGACGACCTTTTGGTAAATTAACGCCAGCTGGTTATAAGATTAGTGTAAAGGGAAATGACACAGATAGGACTGAAATGTTTAGAAAAGATTTTATTTATACATTATTTTGTGGAGAAATTCCAGCTGGATAGCGAGTCTGCAGAGTAAACAGCTCAGTTACTGATGATAATATTGAAAGTTTGTCTTTGCAGGACGAATTTCAGTCTCATCCAGTATTTGATTTATATAAAGTATCTGACAAGGGAATTATACGAAATAGAAAACAAAAAAGGTTGTTAGTTTTATACAAAATAGCAGATATTTGATGGTAACTGTTAGAGGAGCAAAAACTGACCAGGTTAATTATCAATCTCATCGCTTTATTTATGAAACTTTTAACGGCGCTATTCCAAATAATTTAGTTATCGACCATATTAACAAATTTAAAACAGAAAATAGGATTGAAAATTTAGATTTAGTTACACCAAAAGAAAACACCAAAAGAGGACTAGGTGGTGCTAATAATTTTAAAAGTCCAAAAAGATCAGTTATTTCAGTGAATCTTGAAACTGAAGAAGAAATAAAATTTAAGTCAATTTATTCAGCTGCAAAGCATCTTAAAATTCATACGCAATCAATAATAGATGTAGCTAACGGTAAAACTAAATCAGTAACGTCAATGTCGACCTTTGATAGATTTATTTTCAAATATGTTTCTTAATTCGGTCTTTGTAAGACAATTATGAGCAAACATCAAAACATCATCTTTATACAATTTTAGTGTTATAAACTTGCTGTTATCAAGTTCATTTTTTTCTGCTGCTGTTAGAAGTATTTTATTAGAGTCACCCTGCATCACAATAACGTCAACAGAATTATTACAGCCCGACAGACATTTTTGAACTGCCTCAGCCAGTTCATTGTAATTTAATATATTAACTTTTTGATGATATTTTATCTCATTGTTCATTTATTATTATAAGTTAGATTACATTATACGAACCTAATGCAGAGACTTGCTGAAATATATTCCGACGACGCTGTCGTCGACAATACAATTGCAAGAGATAAGATCACAAACGACAAAGTCGTCGACGAGAATTTTACAGCAGTAACTTTAGATAAATCTGCTGGTTATAGCGAAGATGATATTTTATTTAATAATGACGATGAAGATGAAGTAGTTGCTGTCGATGACAAAAAATATTACAGCAGACCGACAACTGGACGATATAATGTTAAGTATGATATCACTAAAAAATAATAAAATTTAATTTTACTGTTGCCGAACAACAAATATTTTGTCAATTTATAAAACCATTTTTAAATCTAAAAATAACTGGGAAACAGAGGAGCATAAAATAAGATTTTATTTTTGCTAAAATGCTCAATTTGATGCCAGTCGATAATGCAAGAAAATTACATTTAATTTCCTTGTGTAGACCAGTCAAATGTAAATCTATACTTATGAAGTACGAACAAATATTTATTTTAAAACTGACCGAGTTGGCACCCAGATATTAAACTTATCGCTATACCCACGCCATTTGCCTAAACTTTTGTTGCCGCGCTTCCTAATAACGTTTTCAATAACGAATATATCTTGCTCAGTTTTTTGAAGTTCTTGTTCATAAAAACTGCCAGTTATAGGTTCTCCAGCCAGATCTTTTAACGCATATGTCACTGGTATTGTTCAAAGTACTTTATCAACAACAAATACTTCTTCGCTCCAGTTTTGAGTAAATCCTTTCTCAAATGTTTTTTTTTTCGTCAGAGAAATTCTAACTTTATCACCAACTTTAAATTTATGTCTGCGGTACATATTTTCATTTGCTAATATTAGATTTTTAATTGCGTCGTTTGGCGACATCCTTTTGGTTTGATGCTTCGTGTTATTATATTCATCAACAATTTTTTGTAGATTGTCAATATATTTATTTGTATTTTTAGCTGTCAAATATTTGTGCATTTTTTCGTTTAGTGTGTAGTTAAATCGCTCGACGACAACACTTTTACCTTCATTTCCAGTGACATATTTTTTGATGTTATTTTGTTCCAAATACTGCTCAAATATTTTATTAAAAATTTCTGCTCCATGATCAGTCCAGATCCTGGTTAGTTTTCTTTCTGTACTAACGATGACCTGCTTTAATGCATCAGTTATTGACGTTTCTGTCTTATCTGAAACTGGTACACTAAAAGCATATTTGCTAAAAACATCTACAACATTTAAAAGATATCTTTTTGGAACGCCATCGGCGCCAATGTTAAATTTACTAAGGCCTGACATATCAACTAAATCTGTTGCCCAGATATCGTCAATAGCATTTGCGACAACCTTACGTCGCGTAAACTTTTTCTTTAGGTTTGTGTAGCTCTAACGCCAGATCATCATATAATTCTCTGCCGAGACCAAGTTGATATTTTGCTCCAATAAAATCTTGTACCAGCCTTCGATCAAATCGCTCTCGCATATTCACAGGTTTCATATCATGAAGTTCGTCAAACATTATCTTATCGCAACCGGTCTTGTCCCCTTCACGGTCACGATAACAAATGTCGTGGCGCATTGCTACTGCATCAACTTGATTGTAAGGCTCTTGTCCTGGCAGCGGATTATCGTTTTCGTCCAAATGTCTGTCCAGCGGATTATAAGGTCCAATATATTTATGGCCTGGCAATGTCCAACCGCCTTTTAGTTTTGGGAATTTGCCAATTAATTTATATATATCTATTCCTTTTCCAATTATTTCTCTGTTGTTGCATTGTTGACAGTATGTAACAATTTTATTTTGCTCAAAACAGAGATCTCTATCACAATCGCACTCGCATCGCATTATTTATTAATCATCTACTAAAATAACTGGGCAACCCGCTCCGGACAACTTTGCTGTTGGCGTTGGAGATTTCTTAAGAAACGTACTTTTTCTTTTTCCGCAGACTGCACAAATACTTTTCAGCATTATTCTAATATTTTTTGTTTCTTTTCTGTTGTTTCATCGCTCTTCTCTGTTTTAGTTTTGCGCCTGAGACAGTATGTTGACATTTTATATTCCTTGATTATATAATATTGCAATCTCATCATTAGCGTGAGATGGTCGTTTATCAAATTGCAAAAGAAACTTTAAAAAATCTGGATTTTTATTCATCTGTTTAATGAACATTATACAATAGTATGCACAAGCAGAAGTTCCAACAGGCTGAATTTGATTAGACGAATAATTTATTATTTTATACTTGGACATGTATTTTTTTATTGCGTCACTTGGTGGAAGTCCAAATGAGTCAAAATAATTATTGCCGTAGACTGCTACCCAATGTGTGCCAGATCCGTCATTGAAATCTTGTATATTTATCACACACGAGCCTAGCGACGGTGTCGCTTGCGATAGAATCGCCGCAAGTTCATCTTTAGAATAAACTCCACGAAAATTTTTTACTTCTTTTTTAGCTTATCAAGTATATCAAAGTTACTTAACGCGGCCGCGGTTGAGTTCCTGGCAATGTTAGTCCTCGGCCGATTCCCAGCAGATTTGGCAGTAGACTTCCCGCTACTCCCGCCAGTAATGGTCCTATATATCCGCGTTTCCTTCTTCGCGATCGCGTCTTTTTTTTAGTCTTTCTTACCGTGTTTCGTATGTGCGTTGCACTGGGCATTATTGTTTTTATCTTTAGGCAAAAACTGTCTTTATTTCGTCTCCGGAGACAGCCCCTTTTCGTTGCGCCAGATACTGCGCCAGACGCTGCTGCTAATCCTAATGTACCAAGTACTGGCAAAATTTTAGGTATTAACGTTTTGGCCATTACAGATAATGACGGCCCGAAGACACCACCTTGTTTTGCCATCGCTGTTATTTGTGCGGCACTCAGATTCAGGACAAAAGGTTTTTTGCAATCGTACATGTTCACCTGTTTTTTGGTTAACATTAAGTTTGTTAAAGTACCTTAGGAAACACTTTCGGCAACACCTCCGGTGTTGGGTTTTATTTTTAATGATACTGGCCGACCTTTTTGTAAACTCTGTCGGAGTCTTTTAACTTGACCATCAGTTAAATATATTTCTTTTACAATATATTTTGTCATTATATAACGATCACAGATTAAACTAAACTGTGACTGACATTTTACCTCTGACAGAGTCAATTGTAACAAATCTGTCGCTGATCACTAACGCATATACATACAACTGTGCCACAGGAACTGCACCTAGTGTCCAAGAAATTTCAATATCAGCTGTAGAATCGACAGCTCTCTCGTTGTGTTTACTAACATCAAAATAAACTATTGGATAAAGTGTACGAAATTCTTCCACAGAAATTTGAGATCCGTCTCCGACATCCTGGTATTTCTGCACTGCATCGAGCAGGTACATCTATAGCCGAGATACGTTTTTATTAGCGTCATTTGCAAAATTGCATTCTATCGCTCGTTCTGGATACTGTTTTGAATTTAGTCTAGCGTATATTCGTCTAACATCGGCGTGGCCAAATATTGCATTATTTTGTTGTTGGTTACCACGTCGCGCATGCTGTTGGAAGACAACAAACAATTGCCGTGGGAATTGTTCACTTGACGTTGTTATGACCCGCCATGTGTAGTCGATGGTATTTGGAACTGCTGTTTGATATATTTTATGTTGCTGAAAATAAATTCTGTTTGTGTGTTTATCGAGCATACTGTTTAATTCTGTCATTTTAGTGATTGATGGAATTATTCGTGGCATCCATAGCGCAAGTTTATTTATGATAAATTGTAAATCAGTTCCGCCAGGTCGAAATAGGCAGTCGTTTTGTTCTGCTCGATCTAACATAAGTGTATGCTTAACTCCACGAAATACTTTATTATAGTCCCTGCAAAATCCAAATATTGTACTTAATGGCAGCATCATTGTAATTTGACGCGATCCCGCTGCAAGTTCTTTTCTCCTAACAAAACCTTCATTGTAACGTATATTTCTTACGCTAATTGTCCCGTTAACTAAATCTAACATTGCAACGCCGTCTGCAGCTGCTCCTGGTGTTGTTATACCAAGATTATTGCAAGCAGCAGTAAGTAAGACTCTTACAGCGTCTGCGTTAGCGCCTGCGGCTGGTGCGGCTATACCTAAAGCAGCAGCATTAACAATAAGAAAAGTTCTTACAATTACAACATCTGCAGCGGCATCAGCTCCGTGTACTAAAGCACCTTTCGAGAAAAGTTCGGTCGATTCAGCTGCACCAGTTCCAGTATCCTTAACCCACATCATGTTAGTTGCAGTTGATCTGGAATAATCATCAGAAACCGAAATAGTATTTAAGATTGCACTTGCAGCTTGCAGGTGACTCGAAATATCTTCGACAGTTTGATTAGCTAGTTGATATCGGGCACTTTTGAATAAACACCAGCCATTATTTATAAGAGCTATTTCTGCACCTGCTCCAATATTAGCAGGTGGATTAGCCACTGTCATAATTTGGCCACGTACTTCTAACATTGCTTTGTGAGGCAGCAGAAATACATCTTCGTCTCTGGTATTAAATGTTCTGACATCGGCCTTATTTGGTTCATTCGAATTTTCGTCGAGATACTCAACATACTCAAATTCTGTTACTATGTCATCGGTGTCATACGTTTCTGCTAAATCGAGATAATTTTTAACAGACATTTGTTTATTTATTAGGTTTAATAAAATTTGGCGCCGTTGCCTTAGATATTAATTTTTGCATAGTTTGTTCTCCTTTTGGCAATAAAAGATTTTTTGCTGTTTTTGCCATCCGGTTTCCTGTTTCAGCTGTTGGGGCGATTTCTGATATAATTTGTTTTATATTTGGTGTACCTTTAATTTTATCAGCTATTTTTTGCCCCACCGCAGTTCCAGCGGCAGATGCAGCTCTAGTTGCAAAAGCTTTTGATGCTTCAAGTGCAATTGGTGCAACTTTATGCGCTATTCCCGGGACATTTTTAATAATTTTAGTAGATATATTTCCAAAAAATCCTCCGACTATTTTTCTTCTGTAAAATTTTTATCTCTGTTTCATTATATCTGAGGTTGTATAATTTTACGCCGACAACTTTGTTATTGCGCGCGTAGGTGTAGGCAATAAGTAACAACTTCATTATTCAAATCCAGCTGCCGTCCAGATTGATCTGTCAATTGCATATTTATTTGTGTCATCTGATTTTCAACGTTTAGCGGATAATAAATAACTTGCCGCGGATTAATTTGTATAAGCGAGCCCGGTGGAACGTCTGGCAAAAAACTGTAAATAGTCTGTCCTTTACTACCCCGGGTGGAGTAAGATCCAGCTGCAATAGAAGAATTTATTAGTATTGTGTTTACGTCAGTAATATTTATTGGCAGTTCACTGTCATACGTCCTGGTTTGATTAGAAACAGCACCAAAACCTTCATGATAAAATCCTATTAACGATGCAATACTTGTTGCTGATGAAAATTTGATTAACATACCATCTTTTAACGTTAGTCTAGCTCTTAACGTATTATAGTTTGGTGTCAGCTCAAAATCGTCAGCGTTACCGCCCGCCTTTGTTATTAGCTCTTTTATTGTTTTTTTTTTTAGATCGGTGACATTATAAGCTCTTTGTGGAATTTTAAATGTTTTCCACTGTCGATCAGATGAAGTATTAATTGTAAAATCATCATTCACCCCAGTTTTTACGTTAGCCATAGAATGCCATGCCGTGCATGAAATTAGTCTGATCTCATGCTGTTTTTCAGGATTCAGCTGTACTGGCGGAATATAATTTACCGAAAAATTTGCGCTATCACCTGTTGTTTGCGATGAGTCGAGTAATAATGTTGTTGACATTTATATAAGATCACCTCGATTAAATTAAATTAAATCGCCGCGATTAAATCGCGGTGTGAAATTTCGTACTCGTCAGATGTTAATAAATTTTCTGATCTCAAATGATCAAGTATGTCAATAATTTCATTGTCAATTTCAGCACCAACATTACCAGCTTCTTTTGACGATATCAGTAACATTAATCTACCTATCATCTCAGATACTGATGTAAATATTTTTACCCCGAAGCCTGTGATTTTTTTTAAACGAAGTTTATCATGATCATCAAATACATCTTTAAATTTCCATTTTGACTTACCAAGTTCTTTTTTTCGAAAATCAGTTGCTGCAATTTTAAAAAGATTGGCAATAACGCCATCTCTAGCTTTTTCAGAAAATTTATTAACATCTTCTTCTGTGGTAGCATCATAAAATTTATTGGAAGCTTCTAGGCCATCTTTTCTAATATTATTTAATCTTTCAATGAGATTATCGTATTCGCTTTGTGTCCATTGATCAATATTATCAACATCTTCAATATTATTATCTTCCATAAATTTATAATATTCTGATATATATATGTTTTGCTATTTCTTTTTCTAATTTGTTTTTTTTATCTGATAAATACAGTAGTCCTTCTTGTTCTTCTCGTTCTTTTCTTAATTTTTCTTGTTGTTGTTTTTTTTTCAGCCTGCATTCTTATCACATCTGGATCTGATTCTCTTCTAATACGTTCATCTCGATTATCAACCAACCGACTTAATTCTGTTTGTCTAGCAATAGGATCTTTTATGTCGTCTGGGACAACCTTATCAGCTCTCATACGTATGAGATCTAGTTCTTTTGCTTCAGTACTCAGACCATTAGTATTACGTCCACTAAAAATATGTCATTTTTTATATTACGGATAGCTTTGATATAAAGATCTGCGATAATCCAGTGCCGGTATAACCTAATACTTTCTTTGCAGGTTACATCTTTATCTGGTACTACATCATCGAGATGTTTCTTACTTTTTTCTGCTATTTCCGTTAACTTTTTAATATTTTCTTCGGCATTATAATCTGAGTTTTGAATATTATATATTCTTACATTTTTAAAATTATGTTCTTTGTTAAAAGATTCATACTCATAATTTCTTATTTTACTGTTTATATTTTTTAGACTTTCTTTAAAATCTTCTCTATATTGGATATCTAATCTATGCTCTTTTCTAAAAGTTTCTAGTTTAGCTTTTTCTTCTTTGCGCATCTGCTCCATCAACGTATCGGCTTCACTTATTTTTTCTTCTATATCGCTCAACTTTCTTTCAATCGGCTCAACTAGTGTTACTTCTGCTAATCTTTGTTCAAGTGCAAGTGGAGTATTTAATAGCCGTTTTAGTTCAGTTTGTCTAGCAGCAGGATCAATAATATGTTTTACAAGGTCTCTAGCTAACTTTAGTCTGTCTTCATCAGATCTTCTAATAATTTTTGCAGCAGCAGCTTCTTGTTGTTTTTTAACAAGCCCGACTAAACCTTTTTCCTGTAGTTGTTTAACTTCTTCGTCTGATAATGACCTAGTTTCAGGTTGTTTTCCAAATAACGCCTCAGTAACTGGTTTGAGGGCTGTAGTTGCTGCTTCTGCGGCAGCTACTTGCCCACGTCGGGCTTCTTTCACTCGCTGCTTAAATTCTGCTTGAGATTGAGCAAGTTTTTTTAAAGTCTTTTATATGTTTTCTGTACTTTGCTCGTTTATCCATTTTATATCAAACTACCGTAGATAATTTTTAATACAACAGCGAAACACTTTTTTCCGATCATGTGTAAGCTTATCGAACAAGAAAAAATTATACTTATCTGCCGTTGCCTTGTGATATAGTTCGATAAATTTATCTTTTGTTACGTCGGCACATTGCTCGTTTGCAATATTCCTGACGTCCACGTTGTCCAGTCCTAGAAATAATATAAAACAACCAGTATTTCGCCGAATGAATCTGTCAACGTTATAACAACCTTGGGCTAAATAAACAGAATTACATTTTTTATTACGCGACAGTGAAAAATAGGATCTTATTTTATTCATCTCCGTATTGTTTAGAGGAATATCATCAAAAACAACTATCTTATGCTCGTCAGAATCAATTTCATTCACTAGAATAAGTTCTTCTGGTTGCTTAATAATAAAAAAACTTCGCCAGCCTCAAGATCATCACGAAGTTTGTTATTGTATTCGCTAAGTAGTTCGTATTTGTCTTGTTGTGGATTAATGGAATAAATGTAAACTCGATCATAGTTAAAATTATCTCCCAACAGCAAATTCATAAGATAATTTGTTTTACCTGATCCTGTGCGGCCAACAATAAGATAATAGCAATCTGGAAGTTCGTTGTTGTGTACATGTTTCAGATGTCTGTCTGTATCAAAATTTAATATCGACATATCATAAAAATTGTTAGACAATAAATACATAATGAGCTATTACACACAATTTGGAACAACATTAGGAGATTCGCCGGAAATTATAACTACAAACGGCGTGATGGTTACCTGAAAAAAATTGGTGATACGATGACAGGAAACCTGTCTATGTCAAATCAACGGGTGCTTGGTTTAGAAACGGCGTATCCACCACCAAGGGTTGACCTTACACAAGCTGTTAGTTATGCAAAACTAAAATCAGTTGACGACAACAAGTTAGACAAGGCCGACGGAACTTTAAGCAGTCACTTAGATATGCCAGGAAAAAAGGTTGTAGGCTTGGAGACTGGATGCCCACCAGCAAACTTAAATCAAACCAAAGCGGTAAGTTATTTACAATTAAAGTATGTGGATAATAACAAGCTTGATAAAACAGGTGGGATAATTACAGGTATTATTAACATGTCAGCTCCACTAGTGTTAGGTTTAGAAACTTCATATCCGCCAGCAGATTTAACGCAAGCGGTAAGTTATGCGCAACTAAAAGCAGCTGACGACAGTAAACTTAACAAAGCCGGCGACACAATGACAGGTAACCTGTTTATGTCAAATTCAAAAATAACTGGATTACCGACAACCTCGCCAACGGCCGACTCGGATGCTATTAGTTATGGTTAGTTAAAAGAAGAACTTGCCCCATACTTTACAAAATCCGGAGGACCAATGTCAGGTAATATAAACATGAGAGACAAAAAAATAACCACGACATATGTTCCAGTTAGCCCTAATGATCTAACAAATAAAGCCTATGTTGACAGTCTGTCTAGTGGTATAAAACGAACTAAAAACAATGTTGGATATATTCAAACACTTTTTAAGGAAACTGACAATCGAGTTGGGTTTGAGGTAAGCGCATCAGCATATTATCCTGAAAATTATCCTTATTACGCTTTCTCTGATAGACACGATTGGACAACCAACGGAGAAGTTGAAAATTTTTGGATCAAAATTAAATGTCCTACTGCAGTTGCTATTTGGCAATTTCATTTGCGTGGTCGATTAAACTCTAGTGTTGGTCGAATTTATAATTGGCAATTGGAAGGATCAAACGATGATATCGATTGGACAACATTATATAGTACAACAGACACTTATATTTCAACAACACAATATTTTACGATTCAGACAGAAAATACTGTCAACAAGTACTTATATTTTCGAATTAATGTTTTTGCTGCTGAACGTCCGTTTCCAGGACTGAAATCATTTCAGATATATACACTCGATGATCAAATTTAATCTAGTGCTATAAAATAATGTCAGAACCACCAATTATAACTGTTGCGAGAGAACTTTATGGATAATATTTTTAACCCTAAAATAGATGTTGGGGACCAATCACTATCAGCACGTATAATAAATACCAGGAAAAATTTTACAATTACAATGATAAATTCTCCATTGTCAGATGAAGAAAATTTTTTTATTCTTATTACGTATATGAGAGGACCACAACTGTCGAAAGCTATAGAAAACATTGATATTATAAGAAGTTACTGTCATCCTGATGGTTGTCTAGAAGAACAAAAAAAGTTGAAATTAAATTAAAAAAAATATTACTCGAGCTTGATTTTAAAAATATAGATTTGATAATAAAATCAGACTTAATAAAAACACGAGCGCATGGTGGAAGAACACTGGAAGAAAGACGAATAAACGAAAATCTTAACCGTCTTGACAATCTAGCGGAATCTAAAATACTAGAAGTGAAAAGAAACAGAAAGTTATATAATAGTCTTTTTAAAACGAGGTATTTTTAAATATCTCGGTATGTACTACCACGACAAAGAAACCTTGGTAAAAATCATTACTATGTCATCGGATATGGAGTTAATTATTAAAGTGTACGCAAACGCAATTCTACCAATGATACGTAAAAAAGACACAGGATTTGATCCGATTATTGTTAATAAATCTACAGCGATAATCTATGATTTTGACAATGAAATAGTTATCTCAGCGATGATGAGCAAAAGAAGTTTTTTGAAGAAGTCCTACAAACACAGTTGGAAAAAAAAATGATTCTTATTACGACATAAGTTATGAGTACGACATTCCACTTCCATCACTCCAACGCTCTAGACAATTATCATTATGAAATTATTACAATGAAGTTGAGAAAATGTTCACAAGACCATAATATGCAAATTTATTGGTTAAAGTAGCTGATGCTATTGGTCTGCTAACAATTGAACTAGATAAGCTTAAAAAATTAATGCTAGCAAATTTCGTAGTCGCATGTGCAATTATCAGACAACATCTTGTTCGAAAAATTTTACGTTAGATCAAATAAGCTTGGTATTAGGGTACATTGATGAAACAGAAATCGATTACAGTAATTTGGTGAATAAAACAAGATTTGTACGAACGTGAAGTAGGAGATATTTTTGATTCATATGCTTGGTTAAAGAAAAACGAGGTACTAACAGATAAACGATATGATAATACTTCGTCAGATGTTTATGACAAATACAGAGATTTTATAGCTGATCCTGAAAATAATAAGTTCCGTGAGTTTCTTGATTCGATTGTTGGTGCTAGAGTTTTTAATATTGTATAAAACTGTAGACAAATATTGTATAATGAAAAAACAAATCATCGATTTCAATCATATTTCAGAAGATATTCCAAAACAAGATGACGCGCTGATGCAATATTACAGATATTATCATAAAAAACCTTTGGTGTGTAAAACAATGTTATAGGTATTACAATAGGATGCTTAGAATAATATCATCTTTGCCATTGTTAATGACCACCTCTGGCATAATATCAAGTGGGGTATCATTAAATCCTTTTTTATTAATTATATCTGCTGTCGGTGTCTCTCTTTCAACAGCATGTAAGAAAATTGAACCCAGGCTTGAGACGAAAAATGCTTGTAAAATAGCAGTTATCACTTATAAAAAATTACTTGATCAAATACGATCTTATTTGAAAGGCGTAAAATATGATATGGACGATTTAATACGCGAGTTTCGTATTATTGACAGTATGCTAACAGATATTTTACCGATGAGAGTTAGCAGGTACGAAAATGGTTATGACGAAAAATACGGCGAATGAAATTTTCTCTAAACTGCTTGATATATAAAAAGGAAATAATACGACAATCTTGAGCCAGACCCATTTGCCTTGGAATGTAATACTACTACTAAGTAAAAAAATTTCACCTACCTTTTGATGTTTCCAGCGAAACACATCTCTGCGGATTAATCACAAATGAAAATTGGTCGTCTTATATAGTCCACGCTGAATCTTCTGGAAAAGTCTATTGCGCAGTTATGATACCCAAGCGCTAATTCACGTGATTTTTCTGGAAATTTCCAGTTTTTTTTTTTGTAAAGTTACAGACACACGTGTCCCTTTGCAAAATCAAAAACGACAATCCCAGTTATTGCATCATCCAGTTACATGATGTACATTTATCGATCGCAACTGCAGTCTCTGTTAAGGCTACAGCAATTGATCGACACAGGCAGGGAACATGTATAGTTCGAAAGATAGTCTGTTATAGAATATCTGAAATGGGGGAGGCTGTTTTTCTCTGACAAATATGTTTTACAGGGGAAGGAGTCTAAAATCTAGAAACCTGGTTAATACAAATATGATCGTTTTGGAGTGGAGAGGGTCTTCTCCTGATAAATATATTTTCTAACTTGTTTTGAGTTAAGCTACAGGTTCGTTACAAATATGTTCTGATGGGAGGGGGGACGGGGAGGGGGAAGGGCATTAAATCTAGAAACCTGGTTTTCTTCTACTACTCACAGTTGTATAAGCTAAATCCGAAATAAACCTAAATCTCCAATCACAGGTCCAAACTTATAGAATGTTCCGAATGAATGCCTATAGATTTCATTGTCATGATGTTCCAAAATGATGCAACCCATAATGTCGTTAACTGACTTCACAATAATTCCAAATAATGCGTTAATCCAAAGTCTACGAGCACTTAGCAATTGCAATGAATGATATAAATAAACAATTCCTCTAGAATTATATCTGAATACAACTCTAAACTCTGATAAAAAATTGATTCCACGGATTAATCTTTGACATAATAATACATTATTTGTTTACAAAGTTCCTATATATACGCGTTTCACCTGACTTGAATATGAATCATTCTAATGGAATATTCCATCAAAATGTCAACATGTCTTTCCTAAAATATTCTGAACTCAAACAGCTATGTCTATATCTTATTCTCAACATACAATCATGCACAAATGTTAGCTGTGTGTACATGTTTACAATTGAGAGTTGTCTTAAAGCACAATCTACAATTATGGACAAAAATTAGTCACACGATATAGATAGTACAGTGGAGCAGAGATAAACTTTATAATGAAATCGTTCGTATCAGAGTTGTATCGTAAACGGAAGCAAATTTTGCTGTGATAGTTCATCCTGTGTGAGTTAATGTATATATCAAGCTTTAGGATACACACACCTTTTAAATAATTATCCCTAGAGTTGGCATCTGGATTTCTTTAGACAAAGTATGCGCAGAAAACAAATTAGCATGTGCAGCAAGCATTATTGAAGGACATATCCCTGTAGTGACACTTTCCGCTTGCTCAAAAGGACATTAAGCATAGTGGATTGGCTCTTTTCCACACATTTGTGAATTTCAATATCCACGTTCGTGTCACTCCAGTCTTCAAATATATAAATTACAACTGATTCAAATTTAAAAATGTACATAGTTCTGTATTCTTCAAAAGGCGTGCTTACTCCTCTAACTAACAAGCTACTTTATCTGGAAAGAAAACCATGCATTGCTTTAGTGTGTAATGTATGGTATATATTAACAGAACACGTTTACAATATTTAAGGCAAAATCACCCATAATGCAGATTTATCAAGCAATATATTCACTTCCTTTATACAGTTCAGTTGCATTATATGCAGGAAATTAATTACATTTGTCTTCTTTCTTGCCACAGGAGAGAGCAAAGATAACTCTACATCGGAGAACAGAGCGTCGACATCGAAAGCAAGTTCATCAGAACCAGCAAAGAATATGATGTTAGCTATAACATCCGAAGGAACAATGACGTCACTGATATCCGGTATATATATATATATATATATATATATATATATATATATATATATATATATATATATATATATAATACAGAGCAATAATTTATATAATCGAAGCAAGGGAAACTCATCTGCCGCTTTTGGGTTAGTGTACCGGACTCACGACCTAAAAGGTGAAGGTTTGAATCCTACCATTGTATCAGTCAGGGCCTGATGCGATGGTGTGTCCCTCGGCAAAGCACCTTGCTCAAATTGCCTTGCCATGATATGATCTTTATTTATCGATGTGCCGTAAACAAGAAACGAACAAAAACCAAATGATTTTCTCATTATTAATCTTGATATCTGTTGCAATAATAATAATAATAATAATAATAATAATAACAATAATAGGTTACTGTATTTGTATTGGAAAATATGAACGAGTTTTTCGGATGGAAATGCTGCACGACCTTAGGAGTGCAGTATATCCATCCGAAAAAAGGAGTTCATATTTTTCCATACAAATGAAGTAACCTTTTCATTATATGCTCATTTTCTTATTCTACCTATGGCTTAATTATATAAACAAAAATACACTACAAGAAACAAAAGGACTGAATTTATGCTGTATTCCAAACTAAATACACAGGCACAGATTCATCAGTACACAGCAACAACATTATTAATGCGCACATAACTCCAACCAGGCAAATTTGAACTTAGTCGCGCACTAGACATCACTTTCAAAAGAAAATGGCGTTTTGGTCTACTTAAAATTGTAATTTAGAGTCATATTGGGAATGAATGTGCATTGCAACAACTTTTCCATTTAGTCTGTAATGAATAGATTTTGGTATTTTTGTCGATTCTACTAAATTTCGTGATAATGACTGGATTTATCTGTGGCAATTCAACATGAAGTACATACAATTTCAGCAGCAAGGGAGCAGCGTGTTGACATTTACAAGTGTTTCTGTTCTGTCGTTGAATATTTGGAATCATAATGTGGGAAAAATATAAAGTCTTTTAATTGTATTATCGAAAAGACCCTATGGAATATAATGTTTATTTCATTTTGAGTGCAGTAAGGAGGATGTAATTGCACTTGGAATGTAGTCGAAATTACAGTACAATTTCGAAATGTGTAATCAAGCTTTAGAACCCATGACATGTCTCATGTAATTCGGATTTGCAGAACTAAGAAAGTACATTTTGAGGAAATTCAGGATGTAAAGCTGTAAGTATATTTATTGCCATTCTTCTTACCAGCTAAAGAAGACACGTTCATGCCTTGTCACTTGCATGTTATTTGTAGGGACCCAGCAATTTTTTGACCTCTCTGGCGTCTATCGCTAGCTTAAATCCGAAACATTGTATCAAGAAAGTTAACGAGGAATGTGGCAAAGCAGCTGGTATGTGGCAGTCCACGAAACATCTGCTTTAGTTCATTCAGAAACAAATTTAATCAACCAAAACGTAAAGCTTCTACTACATGAGTGCACATTTGTTTACAAAGTAGTTCCTAATACACTAATGGGCACACCTGTCCTACACGTGAGTGCAATATTAGTGAACGTGAGTGCAATATCGTAAAATATTGAACGATTCTGACAATGTAAAGTAAACGGAGACAAAAATTAGCATATAATAATAATAATAACAACAAAGACAATAAAAACGATATTAGTAATATTAATGTTATTTATAGTACGTATTTCGTTCCGTCTTTACATCTACTAACCCGGACCTAACACAAACATGTTTTCATGTAAGAATGTACACTCAGTTTAATGAGCATGTGCGAATTATTTGTTTCATGTTATTACGCCGAAGGTATCTGATCCAAAGGTATCAGTAGCGTTGGAAAGAATAAATATCAACATCAAATTGTTTGCTTGTCTTCATCTCTTTACTTTTAAACCTCCAGGCAAAGTAAGAAAAACAACGTCTCCGTAAATTAACATTGATTGTCAATTACCATTTGTAGTTGGCATGACATCAACACTTTTTCAGGGCATATTTATCTTTGCTGATAGGTTTAAGATTTAATGTAAATTAGATATGAATATCTAAAATAATAACAGCAATCTAAAGTAACGGTTCGAATTCCACTGTAGTTTGTAAATAGGATTTATGTCGTTACTTGTTGCACCTGTGCTAGATAAAGTATATGTATTATCTAATTGTGGTGTTGTACATGGATCTTCATGATTCGCCCATCTTTTTGATTGATTTGAATAGATATCTGAACAGCGTTCAGTCATACAATAGGCACAGCTGTGTGTATCCACTGTTTATTGTAGTCGTACAGTATGTATAGCTGTGTGTATCCACTGTTTATTGTAGTCGTACAGTATGTATAGCGGTGTGTATACACTGTTTAGTGTAGTCGTACAGCAGCAGAGAGGGTGAACCCTACAACTTTGTAGAGACCCTATTTTTAAAAATTAAGGGTTCCTACGAGGGTTTTAAAAAAACATTTTTGCCTTAATAATGAAAACTTCTTTAATTGACCAGATTTTTTCACAATCTGGTCACTACGCGTATGTCGTTCACCCTCTCTGCTGCTATAAATTAAACAGCCATTATAGATATTATCAATAATGAGTATTGGAGAACCACACTCAGCTAAATTAGCTCGAGAGCGACTAGAGGCAATTAAAAAATATCTACCTGTTCGTGATTCTGTTAAGCAACAACTACAATCGCGTCAGGAATCTCGATTTGAATTTGAGGAGGATACAAAAAAATTATTTAAACCTATCACTGAGACCACTAAAGGTATTCTACCTGTGTTAGAGAAAACCGCTGAAGAAACTGGAAAAATAGCAAGAAGAACAAAAAAGACAAAAGAAATTTTACGTGAACTTTCAGCCGAAATAGCTGCTGCGATGCCAGTCCCGGAAATACCTGAAGGTGCTGAAGCAGAAGATGATGAAGCAGAAGGTGCTGAAATAGGTGATATAAAGGAACAAGAAGAAAGAATTAACATAAATGACAAATTTACCGAAAATGCTATTGATATTATTAAAAACGCTAAAGGTCCAATGGATTTAGTTAAGGTTGCTGAGGATAATTATAATAATCGAGAACAGTTTTTAAAAACTGATTATGCTGATAAACCTATAGGTCGTGATAATTGGTACAAATGGATATTTCGCATACGCTATAACGTTAATCAGGCTAGAAATAGTGATCAAAGATATAGAGATTATATTTATGCAATAGATAATTATATTACCTTCATGCAATTACCACCAGAACAACAACAACAAGTAATTAAAAAACAACAAGTAATTAAACAACAACGAGAACAAGAACGACAACAACGAGAAAAAATGAAACAATTACAAAAACCTCGAAAACCATTTGAGCAATCACTTCGTGATTATCCAGTATCACCAAAAACACCACAACAAAAACAAAAGTTACAACGAAAAGCACCACCGAAACCAAGTGAAGAGGAAGAAGAAGAATTTCAAGACGCTCCCGGCGCGACTGGAAGTGGTTTAGGAAGTGGTCTTATTACTTGTCCTAATAATGTCCTTGCTGATGTCGATCGACTAGAAATTCTCATCGGAGGAAAACGAGCTGGTAATAATTCCCCAGAAATCATTAATGAAGTAGCTGATATTTGTAAACGATTATTTAGTGGCGGCATCATGGATATTAATGTATATCGGTCCCTCATTAATGAAATCGCCGACGATTATTATAGTGATTAAGTATGTAATTAGTGATAAAAACAATTAATAATAACAATGATCGTGCATGGTACTCAACGTGGACCTACCATGGTCAGGGTAATAAACTCTCGATTACCGGTATACAGAGCAACCTACAGAGATGGACTAGGTGATGTTGTTCAGGGTCTGTTTACAAGAATAGCCCCAAAAGCAATACCGATTGCAAAGCAACTAGGAATGAAAGCTATTGATGTTGTTCATGAAAAAGGTGTAAGCGCTGTTGGTAATCTCGCTAGCAAAGCATTCTCAGCAATTAAAGATAGACTATCACGATTAATACGCAGACCACAAGCGACCCGACCTCAACCTGTGAAATTACCTAGCACTGAAGTGATGCCCGCAAGTGTAAGTAAAATAATAAATCAAGCCGCTAATCAAAAACTAGCGGAGTTAGCTGATATCCCGATGTCGGAAAAGGAAAAAATATAACCGCTAGTCTGATAGCAGGAAGCGGTCTTCGAGTTAGACGAAGACGATAATAATAAAGATGTTTAAGCGCATATCTGACCCCGCGTTTGACATGGATGCACCAGTTCTCAAAGATGAGTCTGTGCGCGATTATCAGTATTATTCTTATGACGCCCGAATTCCAGATCAGCGTGGACGAATCGAACTACAGGTTCAGGATACAAGTAGGTATTTCCTACCCGCTGAGGCATTTATTGAAGTAGAAGGTGAAATTTTAGATAACAATGTTCCTGCAGCACCAGTAGCATATGGAGCTGATATTAGGGTTAGTTTTGTTAATAATGGTATTATGGCGTTATTTGATAGCGCTACGTACATGATTGACGGAAAAAATATTGAATCAATCCAGAAAGACGTTGACGTTGCCACGACAATACTAGGTCTTGCGAGATATAGCGACGATTATTCAAGATCTGCCGGACCATCAATGATGTTTGCAAAGGATACTTCTAACCATGCTGAATATAAAAATGTAACTATAGGTAATGTAAGAGCTGCAGGAGGAGCTGCTGATGTCCCTGCAGTATTATCGATGAATGCAAATTTCAACATAGGATTTGCAGCACGTAAATCGATGTTAAGCGGTAATAGGAGAAGATTTTCATGTGCGATTCCACTTTCACATATTTTTGGATTCTGTAGAAATGTCAGAACAGTCATTTTCGGAGCCAAACATACGGTTGTACTTATACAAAAAGGCACAGACAATGATGCAATATGGCGAGCCGATGGTAATAATGGTATAGTAATTCTTACAAAACTTTCCCTGTGGATGCCAGTGATGACTCCAACAATATCTGAAGAAGATCGGTTACTTGCTTTTATGAGTCAAGGTGGTAAATCAACTTTGTCATGGTTAACAATGACCACAGATGCTATCCAGGGTAATACTAATGGTTTATTTACATGGCAAATAGCCTCTCAGCAGGGTGTTTCTGCACCAAGGCACATATTTATTGCTTTTCAAATTGGTGCACGAGTAAATAGTCAAGAACATAGTGCAATGATATTCGACAATCTTAGTGTTTCTGAAATATCTCTGAGGATAAATGGACATCAAGAACCATCCGAGGATATATTACTGAATTTTGAAAATAATCATGTAGCACGTGCATATCATCGATTAATGACATTCATGGGCCGTGATCAGAATATTGATACTGGTTTACAAATATCGCAGCTAGATTTTACATCGCTGTATCCGATTTATTACTTTTCACTAGAACATTTAGATTTAACCAGACAATCAGTCGTTGACATAATCTTTCGAGCTCATGTTAACAGAAACATTATAAATATCCCTAATTATAGAGCAATAGCCGTTATACTCAACGATAAATCGATGTTACTCGAAGGTGTTGGTGGACGAATGAGAGTTATTGATGCTCCAGTAGAAAATATGTAATTAGATCGTTCATAATATTAATAATGTCATATCATCACGTTAGTGTGAGTCTGACTCCTGGTCAGATTAAAAGGCTACAATCAGCATCAAAAATTAATTGTGGAATAAAAATATCGCTAAAGCGAGAACAGATGACCGGTGCAAATAAACTGTCGTTGACCGAGCGTCAGTTTAAAAACTTCAACGACGCTAAAAAATCAAATAAAGGCGTTAAACTTAATCTTTCTGCGGGCGCCATCAAAGACATCGCTAAAACGGGTGGTATATTTCCGCTTCTCGCAGCTATACCAGCATTAATAGCCGCTGCAGCCCCAGCTGTTGCAAAGGCAGCTGCGCTAGGTGCTGTTGGAACAGCTGCTGGAATGGCATTAAAGAAAGCAACCGGACAGGGAATTATGCACGCAGAAAATTTAAAAAAAGATCACGACAAAAGCAACACGGAAGACGTCTAAGAGCACCAAACGTACCACAGCCGGGCCGTCTAAGATTATCAGGCCCAGCATACGGTCGGGGTCTAAGATTACCAGGGACCCCGCCTTCGTGGTACGGAAAGGGTCTAAGATTACCAGGGACCCCGCCTTCGTGGTACGGAAAGGGTCTAAGATTACCAGGGACAGTTTACTAATAACACCCATGTCCAATTTTGATTTACTTAATGCTGCTAAAAAATTAAAAATAAAAAATTTCAGAGGTGTTTTTATGCGTGATCAATTACCGAAACAACCAAACAATCTTGAAACCGGTATTATTAATCTTGACAAAAACTCTGGCCCAGGCACGCACTGGGTAGGATATGCAATTGATCCACGTGGAATTATTTATTTCGACTCGTATGGATTAGCACCACCAAAAGAATTTCTTTATTACGTTAGCAATAATACTGCTCCAATCTGGTATTCAACGTTACCAACACAAAAAATAACTGATCCTCCAATATGCGGTCGTGAAACCCTCGCTATGCTTGATGCTGTATCAAAATCAACAGCACCGCCTCATAAAGTCGCACACGCGTTCACTACGCTACGTCATAATACTTAAACTGATATCAGTAAATATAATGGTAGATATTTACGGAAGATCCTCAGGTAAAACTCAGAAGTTCGATTTATCTAAATATGCAACCATTGATCAGCTCAGAAAT
The DNA here is from genome assembly GCA_016617855.1 of Megalonaias nervosa. NCBI lineage: Eukaryota > Metazoa > Mollusca > Bivalvia > Unionida > Unionidae > Megalonaias > Megalonaias nervosa. The sequence continues at coordinate 13,134 of JAECUM010012602.1, read as the reverse complement.
GAAATCGATGATTTATTAAATATAACAAGTGTGGATCAAAATGAAGTCGTCGTTTTTCAGGACAAACAAGGACGATTAAAAACGAGTAACATACAACTACTAGATGTTCTTGTACGAATTCCCAACGCGGTTGTTAATAATGTCGTTACTTTCACTGATCAGGTAAAATACAGGATTCCGGTAAGTCGGTTAACGATTATGTTAAGAAAACTGGTGATGTATTTACCGGTGACATTATTATGTCAAGAAGAAAAATTACGTATCTTGGAGATCCAATCGCAGATACAGACGCAGCAACAAAAAAAAAATACGTCGATGATCAAGAATCCAAGTACGTGTCAGTGCGCGGTGGTATAATGCGTGCATTTCTCAACATGAATAGTAATGGTATTAATAATCTCAGAACACCAGAAACAGATTTTGACGCTGCAACAAAGAAATACGTCGACGATAGGGAAATTCCAATAACGACTTCGTTAACGACTATCAATGATGGAATTGCTGCATTTAGAACTGAATTTAATAATCACATACAAACATTTCTAAATTTTCGTAGAAATGTAAACAGATCTATTAATGACTTTTTTGGAACTCCACCAACTGTTATTATTAATCTCGCTGACATTAATGCAAGACTCAACGATATCATTAGTGGTATTCCTAACATTATTCAAAAAACTAATCTCGTTAAAATTCCTCACAAGCAGATCATTAATATCGTGTACACAGTCGCATCAGGAAAAGAAACATGGACACCGGAAAATAACACCCTTAAACACACTGCTGAGGTCACTGGTGTATACAGATTATCTATATTTTGTGCAGAAAAATTTACTATATTTACCACATTTACATGGCGTCATTCAACCGATAGTTTTTCTGGAACTGTGTCTATAGTGTTAAACAAAGATGTCGAGGAAACGTTTATGCTGATAGCGAATGATAAAAAGTTAACCACAGCAGATTATTGGTGGTGTATTGAGTTTGTAGCCGAAACTCCCGAATTAGTTACTTAAATAAGTATAATGAATCAAGAATCATTTATCGACGTTCAACGTCACAGATACGCTCAAGTATGTGAGTGTCAAACTAAACTAAAAATATCATCGACGATTACACGATAAAGGTAAAAAAATATCGTCGTCGTATGGTCGTTATTGATATAATGGTATACTCGGTTTCTGCTGTTATTGCTGGAAGTGGATTATTATTATCAACAATAACGATGACAGCGCCTGCAGTTGTAACGATTATAGTTTCAACAGCAACAACATGTGCAGGTATTTTCAGTATTATCTCTAAAAAAATATCTACGTGTACGAATGATAAACTAAACGAGTACGTGATGAAATTACACACAGCAACAGCCGCATACACTAAATTATGCTCGTATATTTTAGCGTATCTCAGTGATGGTAAAATATCCGATGAGGAGTTCGTAACGATAATGAAAACCTACGATGAAGCATTCATAATCGCTAATGACAATAACGGAAAGATGGAGAATTAAATAATAACGATAATAATAATGTCAGAATCGCAATTACTTCAGCAGATCGTAGCTAATACAACGCCGTCAAAAACTACTATGATATCATTAAGTTCAACCAATCCTGAATTTAGCGTTAATTTTCCAATCGCAATTCCAGCAAAGGAAATAGCATTAGCGCAATTACGAGTTTATTATAGTTGGCCTAATATTAGATCAAAACCGTTTGGTGGACAACAACCAAATAATTCACTGGTATTTGCGAATAAAAATAAACCAGATGGAACACCAGACTGGCAAGTTGTTGGAATTTCAACGGGCAGTTATCAAATAGAACAGATTAATGATGAGTTCCAACGCAGAATTAAATCTATCACAGGGAAAGAATCTAAAATAGCAATCACTGTTTATGAACCAACACTATCAGCGGCGATTGAAATAAATTCTCCTGATTATCTCGTAGATATTTATCAAAGTTCGATCAGATCAGTGTTAGGATGGCCTGAAGTCGCATCTGTTTATAATGGAGTTTCAGAACCAACTAAAAATGAGTTTAAAACGAGTGAAGAAAAATTCATTAAAAATCCAGAATATCGAGGAAAATATCCATGGAGATATATATTATTTGAATCTGATTCAAACAATAATATATACTACTTTATCGATTTTGACGGTAAAAGAATTCCCAAGATGACTAGATCAGTATTTAATGTTATCATTACTCCAGAAGGGAGGCAACGAGATATTATTGATGAAAAATTTTTTAAGGATTTTTTAAATACTCTTAAACCTGAATACGATAAAACGTTTAATGATTTAAGAAATTTACTTATTTCATTATCACAACATTATAATGAAAGTGTAAAACAGCAAATAATCGAGTCAATAAAACACTTGAATGGGATCTTATTCGATTTATACATCGTCAATCGAAGTATTATAAACACTACGACTAAAAGCGATAGTATTTACACAAGTCCAACATTAATGCAAGTATTTCTTAATCATTATAAAATAACAGAAAAAGATTTACAAACATTTGTTATACCAGATTTAAATAACGCTGAAATGAAGAAATCATTAAGTGATCTTATTGAAGAATATTATCCGGGAGTAATTGAATCGTGGAAAAAAATAGCCCCACCACCGGTTATACTAAAACACAATACCAATCCCTTTGGTGCCGGACGTCATATATCGCCAGGTATTGTAAACATAACAACAACAATTGCAGTCAATCTGGTATGTGATGTTATTGAAGGTAGCTATCAGGTAGATCTTTCTAAATCTAGCCAAGCTCAGCAAGGGTACATATTATTCAGTTTTAGTCCGTTGGTCCCTCCGGTTCGTTAATTGTGTCAGAACCAATTAATCCCGTTTACCTGCGAGTTCATAATCCATTATTATCAAGAATACACTTTAAACTTACAGACCAAAATAATAGAATTCTGGACACGAGGAACGAAGAACTGAATATAAACCTGTATGTACGCTCATAGAGCGTTATCATAATACGTTATTATAACAAAAAAAAATATCCGGATATTTATTCTTTTGTTTACATAAAATCCGTGCACAATGAAATCTAGAAAGCTGTGGCTGCATATTGATTATTCCATAACAGCTGTGCGTAAAGTTATTTTAAGAACCGCTATATAACTAAATCAATATCCGCTGTTACGGCCCACGCATAGACTCAGTGTTATACAGAATTATATATATTTTGGAAACTAGAAATATAAAATCTCATTTTAGACAGAAAAATGTGGTTTTTGTTAAGAATATTGTAGTTTTTAGGAATAACGATATGACTGACATATTGTTAAGGTTATTGGTAAACACATACTAACTTTTTCAATATGTATTTATAACAAAGTCCGATAGCTCAGTTGATAGCGCGTAGAAACTCTCATCCGGAGGGTCATGGTTCGATACCCAAGAAGGACAAATTGTCTGCGGGGGGCAATTTTATGCCAAAATTTATAATTTATTGGGGGCTCCAGCCACCCCCGTCTTCAGAGTACACCAATCCACTACGTCAACACGTGGTGGATTCACTTTTGTGAATCACCCATTGGTTGATCGTTATGGGTTGGTGTGCTGGCGTGAAGACGGCATTTCATCATCATCATATCATCATCATATCATCTCATCAAAAATATACAGCGGAGGGTGATATGAGGTCGTGACCTTGTGACTTCACTAAAGGGGTACCCCACACAAAGGCCATTCCAAAAGACACAATCGCAAACTAAAAATAAACCTAATGAGATTCCAGGTCACAAAGACCAATCAGCCTTTGAGTTCTTAGAGTTTCGGTTACGGATATCTAGGAATTCTTGTAAGGCAACAATAAACAGAATCTGATTGGTCACAAAATAAGACCTACACGTACAGACAACCCTCTGAGCCTCTAAAGTTTCAGTTACGGATATTTAGGGGTCTCTTGGGGGGTAAATGTCTAAACAAAGATTCGGAACCTCATTAGGTTTATCTGATACAACTATGGAATGGTAGACCGAATGTCACCCCGCGCTGTATATTTTTGTTTATTTTTATATTAAATATAAAAATAAATATATATAATGAACCAAGAAAACATCAATGATATTATCTGTGCTATTAAAACACTAAAACATAACGGAATAAAAATATCTGATAATCTCGACCCTCAGAAAATTATGTGCGATTTTGAATTACTGCAACAGAAAAAATTTGATAATAAATATACACTATCTTCAAACTACAGATTCATAAAATTAATTTATCAAGCTATGCTTGAATCACTAGCTATGGTAAACGACAATCAGGTAAAGCTATTTGCACCTCTTGCACGTTCGATCGAAAATATTAAATCCAAACTGTCTCACGAGTACGAAAGAAAAAAGATCGTGGATAATCGTGTAATGCAATTAAGAAAGATTATGTTATCTGATTCTGTCAATGCTGAGAGCAGCGACGATGAAGGTGGACCCCTGACAGAGTCAGTGACTGTAATTATGGCTAAACAAAACCCTTGGGAAAATTAACGTTTCAGTAGGTATCTCTCATGGATGTTTCGCATTGTGGATACCTCATATTATATCCCAACCATGTTTCAGTAGATATCAAGTAATCATTTGGTAACATTAAAAATACGGTAGACTAAACGTATTGAAAATTTATTTTTTGTGTAAATCTTTTGGAAAAGGAAGATTTTTGTATATTTTCTGCCACGTATTGTACCGATTGTGGTGCTATGTCAAAATATTTGGCAGCCGCATGCATTGATGGGAAAGTTATTTCTTGGTCTGTTTCTGTATTTATAGATTTAATATCTCTCTTTCTGTATAATTTACACCTTCCTGTGTTTCCGGATTTACAATTTTGACTCTGTGTAGTAACTCGTAAATTAGAAATCGAATTATCAAGCTTATCGCCGTTGATGTGGTCAACCACATACCCATCCTTGATTATTCCAAAAAAACACTCGTAGGTAAATATATGAGATAAATAATTTTTTTTCTTGCCATTAACAGTAATCTAAGATAACCAGTATTGGTAACACTACCTACTGGTTTTTTCAATCTGCAGTTTCTAATCACACCTTCTCGAGATGCTTCGTAATTAGTAAGGATTGGATGTGACACAAACTCATTTTGTTCCATTTATATATAATACTATTTGTTTAAATCATTGTTTTTTGAAAAGCTAATAATAATCTAATTCGGTTTTTATAGGAGAGTCAGCGTTATTTTTTTTTATCGTAATATCGTTTTAACTCTCTGTACTTTTTACCACCGCATTGCGCGCACAGTTGAGTTTTTCCTCGCACTCCAGCACTACACACAATACACGGTTTTGGTCCTAGACTTCCATTTCTGACACATTGCATATGATAACTACAGTATTCAGTCACGCATGATCTGTTACACGGAGACGTATAACCGATTTTTAACCAGTGACATTGATTTGGTTGAATCATATACAAAAGATTAATGTTCAATTAAATATATACTTGCCCTAATTATAATATGGAGGAATTATCCGTTATTGAACCTTCCCCTGCTAGATTTGACCTTGACAAACTATCAGAATATAAATTTAGTACTTCGATGCAGGATCTGGCATTAACGGACGAGGATGTAACCGAACGTATTCGTGAAGCAAAAAAGGAATTTCGTGACGATGGTGCAGTTAATGCATGGTCAACATTCAGAGTTGGAAATGTTACTAATATGATGAATGACAAACGAGGAAAAGTAATTATTAATCACCTTGATAATCAAAAATATTTTATTTTAATAAAATTTATTGTAAATACAGAAGAAGATATTTGGATTATTCGTGATAAGCGTGATCCAGTTCGTGTGCAGTCCGGGGTAATATTGTTTTCTTAAACAATAAATCTAAACCCGGAATACTTACTGGCATTGATAAACCCTACTATATACAGAGTTATCCAGCAACTGCAGTTGTATATGGAATATTTCCGCTGAATGATAAACCTAATGTTGCGGATCTCAAGCCGATGAAAATATCAAGAATAAACTGTGTAGCTGAACGAGTTACAGAACATTTTACAAATGCGATACGTGGTAATGGCTTAACAGATTTAAGACATAAAAAAATAAACACATGGGCAGAAACGGTTAAAGATGCTGGTGCATCTATTAAGGATGTTGCTGAACTAGAAAGTTATTAAGATTTCCAATAACAGTAAAGACACTAACCGGAGAGATATTATACGAACCAAAATATATAAAAAATGGAAACCCTATAACAATCGTTGATCATAATGCACATGCATGGACTAATGCTGTAACGATATTTCCACGAGATAGAAAAGTTAAGTTTTATGATGGTGACATCCTTGATTTTATTAAAAATATCAGCAAAAGCGACCCTGTATCCGTTTGGTTATTTCAGAGTTCGGAATATGATCATTACGATCAGTTTGTACGGCCTAACGGTGATATTTATCGTACAGAATTTCTTCATGAAGAAATGGAACATCTTGCATTGAAATATACCTTTGATGATGTCATAGTTGGACAATTACTGAATAACTGTTTTACCGTACCATCGGTTGCTGCCAATTTCGCTCAGGAGAAAAATTCATGGAAAACGACACGATCAGAATTCCTTGAAGATATCAAAAAAAGTTGTATAGAATATGGACACGGTGGATTATGGAACACCAAATACAACCATAGTGATGTTATCTCTGCTGATATGATAGCGTGTTATCCTGGGAGTTTTCTTGGATATGGAGAATGTTCTAAATATTTTAAGAGATTCGGACATCCTACACATGACATGACCAGGGTTGCGATAAACGGACATTTACCAGATTTTGACTTAACCGGATTTGTTCATGTAGAATTATTCGAATTTGCAGAAAATCTCCATCCGATTACTTATGCTTAGTTTGGAAGACATTTTTCAGAAAAATATTGGGTTCCAATAGTACTATTGCGATATATGCTTGATGTTGGATTTTTAATATCGTTGAGAGTAACTGAAGCGATTATATCATATAATTCACAGAAGCAAGTTTGGTTACCAGAACCGAACAGATTTAATATTGATGATACCAGGAAAGAATTCCCTGATATTGATGAAGATCATATTATTAAAATAAATAAATGCAGAAACGAGTACGATGAGAAATTTGCAAAAGATCTCGGTAGAAAGATAATCGGTAAATTTACTCAAGGTGGTTCATACGATTATAAACGAGCGTGTACAAGATTGATTATGGACGATGCTGAACTAGATTTTATAATCGCTGATACAACTGAGAAAATACGTTTATAAACAGATGTAATGCTTATTTATCAGATGAAACGAAACTAGGTACCATTGTGAGCTACCTTGATGGCGAGTCACCACAGTTTACTCATTTAAGATCTTCGATGTTAGCTTATGTTTCGATAAACCTACTATCGATGATAAATAAATTTCCTCGTCACGCTGTCAGAGTCGCTAAGGATTCATTTTATGTACATAAAAAATATAAGGATTTATTAAAACTCGGTAATGGTGAATGGGGGACGTGGAGGATAAAACAAGAAAATATACTTAGTTATTCTGAATCTGCCGATATTGAAATTATGGAGACATATTACAGAAATAATAATCAAACATCAAAGTCATCTGCACCATCTGTGTACGATCCTGTATCTAGACATAAGACTGTTTATCTTAATGGGTGTGGAGGGTCAGGTAAAACAACTCGTGTGATTAATTTATTTATGAATAATAGTTCAGATATAATTGTTTTAACACCGACGCACAAACTTGCTAGAGAAATAAAGCAACGAGGAGTAAAATCATGTACATATCACAGTTTCTTTAGATGGTGCGGAGACACATGGACTCCATCGCGGATGGGTGAAAAATATATACATAAATATATTATATAGGACGAGATATGCACGGTGTCGTTAGAAACACTAAAAACATTTCTTGAATGGTTATTGACAAAGAATACTGCTGTGATTATGTGCGGCGATCATGGTCAACCACCACCCTTTGTTGGACAGTCTCCACATGAATGGCTGAAGAATTACGTAGATTATTATGAAGAAATACATGATGACCATAGAGCTATCGATGAACCGCTGAAGGAATTTAAAAGATTAATCAGACTTCAGCCAGACAGAGTACAATGTGAGATAATGCGAGGAGTAATTCCAGAGACTTCTATGAATGAATTTTGGACTTCATGGAATCCCGCTGATTTAATAGTCGCGAGAAGAAAGATAGTTCGTGATGAACTACAGGATAAATTATTTACGTTACATAAAGAAAAATTTTCAGATCTACCTGTACCATTATGTTATCGCCCAGCAGATACTCGACGACAGAATATTGATGTTGAAATTCCTGGTACCTTGGTTCCACCAAGGATACAGAATCTTGTCTTGAATGATATTATTTTAGTCGATATTAATGTCGTTGAAAATGCGCTGAGTATGAATAAATCACCGTGGACATTAGGATACGCTATAACGATTCACTCGTCACAGGGATTAACTATAACTGATACTAAAATCTGGATTGTAGATGATCGGATCGAATGGTCAAATTTAGTCTATCTCGCCGTATCTCGAGTCAGGAGAATATCTCAACTGAGTAGAGTTATTATGAATTTTATAGAAAATAATGATCAAACTGTTAATAATGACGTAATAAGAAAAAAAACTATCTGGTTATAAGCAGTTTGACAAAAAAAATAATCATGACTTTGATATTGATGTTGAATTTATTATAAAACTAAAACAATTACAGAATAATAATTGCGCAAGTTGCAACTGTAATATGTCATGGCAGTATTCGAATAATAATCCAAGACAATTTACCGTAGACAGAATTAATAATGATCTCGGTCACACACGTGAAAATGTAATGCTGACCTGTCTTGAGTGTAATCGACGTCGAGGTTCTGGACGTTTACAAAATTGAACGTGGTGGTAATTGCGTATTCTCAGGAATTACTTGTAATTGTTCACGTACAAATCCACGTTGAGGGGCTGTAGAATCTAGTCTGTATATTGGAGATCTACCAGTGGATCTTACCACGCCAGAAATTTTATGTGTAGTCACGCTCCAGATAGGATCGGTTGCTCTTTTTTTACCACCTTCAAGTTCGCCAGGTTCATATAAATATCTAACTGTAACATTACCTAATACTGGTTGAGGTTGTTGTCCGTTATAGCTACGGGGTATATATATTTTTTGGATCGCATTAGAAGGTTTCATGGAAGTTGCACGAGTAATTTCATTATTCAACGCAGCTATCACACTCGGTAATCTTGCAACCCATTCACGAGATCTATCTTTGAAGTCAGTAGATATTTCCTTTGCATATTGATATCCGAATAACCGCTCGGCAAGCGTTCTATTAAATCGTTCAACGATTGCCTGATCACGATGAATTTCAGTATGTCCTCGTCTGATTTTAACGTTACGTTTCTTCATCAACGATGATACTACTCCAAGAAATTCTTTACCGGGATCAACTTGTAGTAGTTTTGGCCATCGTAGACCACCTCGATGATAAATTCGTTCGAACGCAGATGCAACTTCGGATGCTGTTTTCGTTGATAATGGCTCCGCTTCTTTATATCTGCTCGCAACGTCAACGACAGTTAACGCGTATTTGTATGTGCGTGATTTTCGTCCACGTGTTTTAATGGTATCGTGTGGTAAAAACAAAATATCTGCTTGATGAACTTCATTAGGGACATTAACATCAAAATGCGCGTAATGAATTTTTTTAGGTGGACTTAGGAAGATTTGCCATATTGCCTGTCGTGCTAACCATGATGCAGCGACATTACGTGAAACTTTTGCTGCTTCGGCGAGTTTACTAATAGCTGCCTTACCTCTCCAGAATCCTCTCGGGGAATAATAAACAGATTCCATTATGATAGTTATATAATTAATTGCCAGCCCCTAAACTAGGTTACCTTTCATAGCAGTTTTTACTAGAAAACTAGCTAATTTTTCTCTGAGAGATTTATTAGGTATAGAATTTAACGCGTGAATCAATTTCACATCCGCAAGATGTCGGTGTTGCAAATCCTTACTTTTATACGCGACATCGTGAACGTGACACGCTTGATCGATCTTATTTACTGGATACTCTCCTGGTTTTTGTTGATCTTGATCATCGAGTCTGATATCGAGACGAGTTCCAGGACTACAATAATTATATCCGGGTAAATGTTTCTCACCGGGATATTTAGTCCATGGAGTTCCTGGTAATTTTCCTAACGAAGCAGCGATATCACCCCCAACATGTCTTTGTTGGAATAAATTTATATTTCTTGGTACCACATTTCACACACTTGCCTGTAAGTGCACGTCTTTTATTTCTTGTTGTTATTGTTGTTAATTCAGTAGTATCGGTAGATGCTCTGCATCGAACACAATATAGACTCATATTATTAATTATATGGATATAATTGACTTTTCTGCGACACGAAAACAAGAACCAGTAAAACACCATCCAGCGCTTCCGAATTCTATCAGAATGATTATAATAGGCCCATCTGGAAGTGGGAAGACGCAGTTATTGCTTAATCTAATAATGCGATGGCTCAAGTGGAACAAACTGTATTTAGTAGCACCATCTGTAGATGATCAGAGGTGTTATGAAGTACTTAAGGATTTTAATAAAAATGCAAAACTACTGGATGGAAATGATATTATTGATTTTATAACCGATATTGATGAAGCACCATCTGTAGATGATCTAGATGGATTCATTAATAATTTAGTGGTGTATGATGCTGTTATGCTGGACAAACAATCAAATCCAGCTAGAATATTTTCTCGAGGTAGACATAAAAACACGGATGTGATTTATGTTACTCAGAGATATACACAAATTCCAAAAGTAATCAGAGACAACTGCAATATTTTAGTTGTATTTAATGGAGTAGATAATTATACTCTACAGAATATGTATTATACTTGGTGTTCAGGCGACATGGACATGATTAAATTTAAAAACTTCTTTTCAAAAGCACAAGCTGTTCCGTTTGGATTTATAACGATAAATTTACACGATCCAAGATCAAGGTATCGTGTAGGTTTAGATAAAATCTTTGGTTAATTTATAGCAGCAGAGAGGGTGAAGGACATACGCGTAGTGACCAGATTGTGAAAAAATCTGGTCAATTAAAGAAGTTTTCATTATTAAGACAAAAATGTTTTTTTAAAACCCTCGTAGGAACCCTTAATTTTCAAAAATAAGGTCTCTACAAAGTTGTAGGGCTCACCCTCTCTGCTGCTCGTACAGTATGTAAAGCGGCGTGTATTTTCTGTTTATTGTAGTCGTACACTATGTATAGCAGTGTGTATACACTGTTTATTGTAGTCGTACAATATGTATAATGGTGTGTATACACTCTTTATTTTAGTCGTACAATGTGTAAAGCGGTGTGTATACTCTGTTTGTTGTAGTCGTACACTATGTATAGCGGTGTGTATACGATATTTATTGTAGTCGTACAATATGTATAGCGGTGTGTATACACTGTTTGTTGTTTGATGTGAACAAGATAATTGTTCTATACACTGCATATCGCATGCAACAAAATATCCATTTTGCTAGTGGTCCAGTTCCCTTGTGAATATGTTACTGAAGAGCAAGTAGGAAATCATTTTCTAAAACCCCTACCTGGCCTATCGTCATTCTTTACACTTATATTATACATATCACGCATGTTTAAATAACTGCTTAAAAATAAAATTGTTTTTCATTTATTTCTAGGTGACCTTTTGCTAGATAGTTAAAGTCTCTATAACTCAATGATTCTATGACAGCTCCCGTTGAAAACGTCTTAGAAAGATTTTATATACCATTTATTCTTTACTATAATAAAGTTGCGCGCGTGTGTGTGTGTGTGTGTGTGTGTGTGTAAGAATGTGTTACTTTTTCGCCTCTATTATATCAGTTTTTCTAATAAATGTCCCTATTTTCGCATTTACTTCAGCACCGAAGAATGACAGAGAGGATTTAGTACAATATAAATTGAAATTGATTATAATACCTAAAAACACACAAAGATTATGGCGAAAATCTATGTTAGTATAATTGTACTTTTCTAATTATACTAACAATAGCGAAAATATAATGCTACTGATAATATTATAGTCATTATTAATAAATTAATAATCATTATTACTAATATTCTGGTACTTTCATTACTTGGCACATGTATCAAATATATTAAATTTCAATCTCCCTCTGTTCTTGTTCTTAACTATAATTGCTTTTCGAAGATATGAATGAATGAGACTCACCTATAACGTCTAAAATTTGCTTTCTTCCTCGTGCTCAATATTCACGATTAACATTCATTTTCTTATCTTGCACAAATCAGATATGTGCACAAATTAAACCTTGCTGAAATAAGTCTCCCAAACCCGAGTTGTTTTTTTTTTTTTTACATTTATTTATGACGTTACGATTGTACATTAGTGAACAGCCATAAATTGTTTATCTCTTTCGGAATAGGGAGGAAACCAGAGACCCAAATAGAGAACTCTACACCAGAGAGCCATGACATACCCCTGATATCCAGGACGTCAGAATCAGCTAGAACAGTTATTTCGACTTTGATGACGGCCAAACCTGAAGCGAAATCTGTACTTGGTATAAAAAAGAAACAATAAGTTGGCATGATAAAAAGAATTGGAATTTAATTATTCAAAGCAGAAATTGTTAAATATTTTGATTCCAATTTCATCACGTTAACATTTCCACGCTAATTAACTTATACTTGATTGTTCTATGTCTCACATGATCTGCAAAATTGTAAACTTCTTCCAGTCCTTGCCAAAAATTCGACGAATTGCCAGAAGGGGATAATCAATTCAGCTAAAGAACATATCATTTTACTTCAAACGAAATTCTTGCTTTTGAATTTCACCACTTTATAAAAGGTCACACAACAGTTTATATATTATAATGTAAAGTGTCATTATAAGACATTATATGTAACGAACACGTTAACAGCTCCATAATGGAAATGACAGACTAGCACAAATCTAGTAAACAGTAGGTACACAATAATTGTATATACACAAGGACAATGAGAGGAAACATGATATAGCCACACTCAAAACAAGACCCAAAAGAACTCTCT
>JAECUM010012601.1:0-80134 GCA_016617855.1 Megalonaias nervosa | reverse complement strand
TATTCATTCATACTGAAATTTGCTACAAGTATTCATTTATAATGAAGGTTACATGTATTCATTCATACTGAAATTTGCCACAAGTATTCATTCATATTGAAATTTGCTACAAGTATTCATTTATAATGAAGGTTACATGTATTCATTCATACTGAAATTTGCCACAAGTATTCATTCATATTGAAATTTTTCTACAAGTATTTATTTATAAATTATTGATTATTGATTATTGATCTTTGCAGACTTTTATACTGTAATCTGTCAAAATTTTTCTTTTCTGTTTTTGGCTTCTAATTAAAAGCCAGATCAATATCAAACAAATTGTGTTATGTAGTGATTAAGAAGAAAAAGGTTGTCTTACATGCAGGGTATGTATTGTAAATAATTTAAAGGCAGTACACCAAAATTTATTTGCATTGCCATGGTTCAGGTTTCCTTGTTGCCATGGAGGCAAAGCAATTGATATGTAACTTTATGAGCTTTTGTCTGTCTGTCTCCCTTAATTTTCATGACTAAAACTTTGAACTAAATGGTGAAACAATGTACCTGTTCAATGTATTGATATGTATTGTGATGCACAGCCTACAATACAATATCTACTGATGTAATTCGGAGGTTAGAATAATTCTTGAACACATTATGGTATCATCTTAAACACCAAAAAAAAATGTATTTTCCTTGTATGAGGAAGATTGGCATTTGATTGCAGAAGTGTGGGAGTGGAGATTCTTGACAAAAAAAGTCCCCCACACTGTGCTTTCTTTAAATACAAAACGTAAACTCACTCTGATTAATTGGCTATTTAAAAATAAAGAGGCAAAAAACTAATAATTATTCATTGAAAATTAAAAGTAAAGGTGTGATTTTGGTCACCATTAAACAAAATGTATGACAAAACACCAAAATTATAGATGGATTGGTCCAAATTTTTTTTTAAAGTATGGAAACTATAAAGTACCTCACATCTGTGAATGTCATGCTTCTCCAGATACTAAGACTGCAGAGTTAGATTTTGATTTGTTACAACTGCTTTCAAACCTAGAGGCATCTGACATTTATTGCAGACAACAAGATTGTATCAGTAAAAGATGGCTCTTTTGTCAGTCTCACTCAGCCTCCATCCAAGCATTCCACATTTTCTGTTTATGTCTGAAACATACCACCAGTAATTGGAATGACTGAAAATATTTTGGCTGATATTTTGGCAAGTGCTGTTTGGAAGGAGGGAAACAGATTTGATTATAATTCCATTATTTTTGTGTTCCTTATATTACTCCTTTTGAACCACAACATTCAGCTGTGCCAAGATGCAATACAAGGTTTGCAATACCACTTCCATTTTTTTCCAGAGATTGTTGTGTGGATATAAAAAGAACTTCTTTTCCAGTTTTTTTAGGTTTAAACAGAAATGTTTTCAGACTCTAAAAAATTGGCCTGTTCCTATTCCTTCATCTGGATGTGAAGCCATTATGTAATTTCTATTACTAATTAGATAAAATCACCTTGTTCTTACCCTCCCACCGCATAGGAGCCACAGATTCATTGATTAGCTTGCCAGACTTACAACCACCAGGGTGCAGGTTTGAATCCTACAATTGGATCAGCCTGGGTTGCTTCCATGATATTTCCTTAGGAAAGGCAATTTACTTTAATTGCCCAGGCACTAAATAACCTACTTCCATTGCTGTGCCATTAAAAAAAAAATTAAATGAAACCAAACCAAACCAAACCAAACAAATCAAATCAAACCAAACCAAACCAAACCAAATAAATCAAACCAACCCAAACAAAACCAAACCAAACAAATCAAATCAAACTTTCCATTAGTCAGGAATTTGCATAAGAATGAGAGAGTGTTAAACTTCATCAGAAAGATGCTGGTTCAGTTCCTACCATCAGACTAGCCTGGATTGGCAGTCAGGGTGTGTCCTTGGCCAGAACATTTGAATCTAAATGCCTTAACATGATTAAGTGTTGCTGTGTTGTCAAGCATCAAACCAAACCAATGAAACTAAACATAGGACTACATTTTTAGGGCCCTAGTAGTTTCACCTAAACTCATTTTTATACATCTGCTATAAGGAAAAGAATATTATGCTATGATGTAGTCTGTCCATTTTCCAGTTTCATTTTCAGACAATAACTCCAGTTATCCACCATCAGCAGTTGCCAAACTTTGCACTTTCATTATGTGTAAGGAAGAACCATATCAATTTCAGGCTTAAAAGCCATAAGGTTATGGTCAGTGTGACAAGAGTGAAGGAAAATGGTTTCCACATAACAAATTGATTTTTCCACTCTTTACACTTTCCAAACTTTATTTATAGCTTTCACTTGGGATAAGGAAGAAACCTAATAGTTCCAGGGTCCAAAGCGCTATGTCACTGAGTAAAGGCACAAATATTGTTTCCATGCAATAACTTTAGTTCTCCGCCATCTACATTTATCAGACTTTCAGGATGGCTTGCATTTGTGGTAGGGAAGAACCCTGTTGATTTTCAAGCCAGAAGATGAAGGTCACACTGACAGAAATAAGAAAATAGAGGGTTTTTTTGCAATAACTTAGTTCTTTATCTTCTGTGGTTCCCAAACTCTGTGTTTGGCTTGCACTTGATGTAAGGAAGAAGCCTGTTGATTTTGGAGTCAAAAGGTTAGGGGTACAGACTGAAAGAATAACAATGGTTTAAATACAAAGAAAGGTATAGCACAGTTATTGGATCATATCATTTTTCTGAAACAGAAAATCTGTGTCACCAATTTATGGCTGATTCTAATTGATAAATCCTGTGTCACCAATTTATGGCTGATTCTAATTGATAAAGACTTTGTCAGAGATTTATCACTTAGCACTGTGATAAACATTGGTAATAATTGCTATGCCAGTCCTTTGAAAGACAATTTTGCTTTATGGGTTGGGTTTTAAAAAAATCTAATTTGAATATATTTCTGAAACTCACTGATCGATTTTGTTAATACTTGGGATTTAAGTCATTATAAAACCAGGACAAAAAGTTCATTCAGCAATACACTTGCTATTCTCTTTGATTCTGGGTCACAATCATTGCCAAGTGTTTTATGGTTTTGGGGAAAGTATTTCATTCGCTTAACTTCTTGATGAGTTTTATTCATACATAGAATAAATCCTTGTGAAACTAAGAAAACTCATTTTGTAATATTCTCACTCAACATTTGGAACATTGGATTAAGGTCTTATGGTTTACAGCAGTGCTTTGATAGTATGTTCCACATGAGGCCCTGGTCTTTCTGTTTGCTCTGTGTTTTTGTCATTGATTTTGCTCACCCAAAGCATGTGTGTAAAAGCATCACAAGCTCATTTTCAACACTTGAGCCTTCTAAGAGCCATACTAATTACCAGATATACCCATCATACTAATTACCAGATATACCCATCATACTAATTACCAGATATACCTGTCATACTAATTACCAGATATACCCATCATACTAATTACCAGATATACCCATCATACTAATTACCAGATATACCCGTCATACTAATTACCAGATATACCCGTCATACTAATTACCAGATATACCCATCATACTAATTACCAGATATACCCATCATACTAATTACCAGATATACCCGTAATACTAATTACCAGATATACCCGTCATACTAATTACCAGATATACCCATCATACTAATTACTAGATATACCCATCATACTAACTACCTGATATACCCATCATACTAATTACCTGATATACCCATCATACTAATTACCTGATATACCCATCATACTAATTACCAGATATACCCATCATACTAATTACCAGATATACCCATCATACTAATTACCTGATATACTTGCATGCAAGTCAAGTCCAACTGCATGCAACACGGCATTTTGATAATGCAAATAGCGATCGGTGTTGTTTGTTGTACTAAAAAACTGCATGAACCCAAATGTGCCAGTGTATTATTTTAATTTGTGTCAATTTGGATATTTCACTTGGAGAATATTCCCACCCATCTCATCTGCTGTCTGTGCTTTCAATGTAAAACTAAAAGCTCAGGCTAGTTTTCAGTGCTCATTATTTTGTTACTATGTTTCATGTGGAGATTCAGATACAAGTAAAACATGTCCAAAATGGAACACGATTGATCAGCATCCCAATCATAATTACCATACCTAGGTTATTGTTGCATTCTCACAGATCATGTGCATTGTAATCTTAAGTTTTACAAGACTCCATTGACAAATGGAAACCAACTATAATTTACTGCATAATCAACTGCCTTTTGTCTGTCTACAGGATATTTCTTTATTGATCCATATAGTCTTTATCAAAGAGGGAACACAAACCCTTTGATTCCCCATTTACTTCATTATAGACATACTTGTTATATGATTATACAGCTTTAATTATATGCCAGTTTATCTTACATGATTGATCTGGTTTTTAGGTATCAGTGTTATTACATAACCATTTATCTTGCATGATTGTCTGGTTTTTAGGTATCAGTGTTATGACATAACCATTTATCTTGCATGATTGTCTGGTTTTTAGGTATCAGTGTTATTACATAACCATTTATCTTGCATGATTGTCTGGTACAAGATACATGTTCACTGTATTTTCATATCACACTCAAACTGGAACTACATGTATTCAGGGGTTGACATCAACATGTTGTTATGCTTCAGTAGACAGAATCAAGCTTTTGCAAAGCTTGATTTGTTTTCAGTTCTATTTACACTGTATTGTGGAAAATATTTGGAAAGGGTAAAAGAGTTGATATGTTATAAATACAAAACTGGGTTCATTTTTTGTTGTTCTTCCAAATGTGGAAAAGAACTTGTATAATATGGCATATTAATAGAGTCCTATGGCCTTGTCTTATTCCTATGCCATACATTTAACTGATTATCCACCAACTGGAACAAAATGTATACATATCACTAAAGTACTCACAAAATCTCAGATGCTACATTGAGATATGCTCTCTTAACAGTTGCTAGATTGGTTAATTGCTGTATGATAGTGGACTGCTAGACTGATTATCAACTTAAGAAAGCCCTTGAGTAAATTTTCTGAAACAGAGAGCCAAAATGTTGATAGTACACATACTGGTATACCATCTGGAGGAATAATGTGTAGGTGAGTTCCATTAGGACACAGCAGAAAACTAGGATGAACAAATATTTATCTTGGCTGGACTGGAGATTGAACCTAAAGTGCAGTGAAAGTGCATTATAGCTCTGTTGTACAAGTTTCCAAATTATAAATACATTTTTAGTTCTACTGGTCTTAGTACAGAAGAGCTTATGAGATGGCCTATTGCCCATCAACCACCCATCCATTAGCATTTGTTATAAGCTTATAAGATGGCCTATTGCCCATCAACCACCCATCCATTAGCATTTGTTATAAGCTTATAAGATGGCATATTGTCCATCAACCACCTGTACATTAGCATTTGTTATAAGCTTATAAGATGGCCTATTGCCCATCAACCACCCATCCATTAGCATTTGTTATAAGCTTATAAGATGGCCTATTGCCCATCAACCACCCATCCATTAGCATTTGTTATAAGCTTATAAGATGGCATATTGTCCATCAACCACCTGTACATTAGCATTTGTTATAAGCTTATAAGATGGCATATTGCCCATCAACCACCCATCCATTAGCATTTGTTATAAGCTTATAAGATGGCCTATTGCCCATCAACCACCCATCCATTAGCATTTGTTATAAGCTTATAAGATGGCATATTGTCCATCAACCACCTGTACATTAGCATTTGTTATCAGCTTATGAGATGACCTATTGCCCATCAACCACCTGTCCATTAGCATTTGCTGTCAGCTTATAAGATGGCATATTGTCCATCAACCACCCATCTATTAGCATTTGTTATCACTACTGCTCCCATACTGTTAGGAGAATTTCCATAAAACTTTAAATGTGCATTCATCCCACTGTGTCTGTGGTGCCACTTGGACATCAGTTATGGCTACCTCAGTGGCCATCTTGAAAATCTTATTGTTCTGTCACTTGAATGGCTGGTCATATCATCACAAGTTTTCACTAAAAGACTTTTGTATGATGTCTGGCTGAACCAAATGTGCTCTGACATCCATCATGGCCACCATATTGAAATTGTTATCACTACTCCTGAGTGGAAAGTTATATCAGCATGGAATATAATGTCCAGTTGGTCATAAATGAAAATGGTGCTGATCTGACAACTATTATAGCCACCATCTTGAAAATATTGTCATTGCTACTCTTCCTTGAGGGATGGTCATAACAACATGGAATTTTCATTAGAGGACTCATCATATCTACTGGGTCCTATGTGAAAATTATGCCAATTTGACATCAGTATTGCCACAATGGTGGCCATCTTGACATCGTTTTTATTGATACTTCTTCTAAATAGATGCTTGTATCAACATGGGGTTTTCAAAGAAAGACTTCTTACATAAATGATAATTGATAGTGTCAGTTTTACATTCAATATAGCTGCCTTGACAGTCATCTTGAAATTCTTGCTATCTCTTAAAAATATCAGACGGTTTCAATGTGCAGCAGAAGAAATTGTACAATATCTAGTTGGCCCGAAATGAAAATAGTGCAGCTCAGACATACAATATTGCTGACACAGTGGCCATGTTGAAAAACTTGTTACTGTTACACCCCAATGGAGGGTTTCACTGAAAGCACTTCTTGTGATATCTAGTTAAACTTGTTATTGCTACTTCTCCAGAAAGGAACATCATTTTGACATGGTCTTTTCACTTGAAGACTTCTTATGTCTTGTTGATCTTAAATGAAAATGGTGCCAGTCTGGCATCCAATATGGCTACCATGATAGCCATCCCAAAAATCTTATTCCTTCTGAATGAAAGCTTGTATCAGAATGGGGTTTTCACAGGAAGGCTTGTTTCCACCAATGTGGCCATTTCAGGAATCTAGTCATCACTACTCCTCTCAGATGGATGGTCATATCAACATGGAATTTTTACCATAAAACGTCTTGTGATGTTTACTTAGTCCTAAATGAAAATGTTGCTGATCCAGCTACCATGGCAGCTATGTTTTTCAAAATCATGTTATCATTGCTTCTTCTGCATGGGTGGTGATATTCACAAGGACTTTTCACCAAAACATGTCTAATGATGTCTTCTTTAACCTAAATGAAAATGTTGCTGGTTTTATGTCAAATATGGCTGCCAAAAGCAGCTACTTTGAAATCTTGCTATCACTTAGAAATACATGACAGGGTTTCAATGTTCAGCTGTGAAAAAAGAAGAAATGGTAATATCTTGAATTCATGGAAATTCTTTTCAGCCAGTAGAGCATCATGCAGTTTTTAACTGGGTCTTTAAATTAAAACACAACTATGGGTTGGCATTAATCTTTTCAAGCTTAACCTTATTCTATGCCAGTTCTGAGGCTCAGGATTGACCATCTCTTTCCGTGATACAAAATGATGGGTATATGCACAATTTTCACACCAATATTCCAAATTCAGATAAGTGGTTTTGATGACCATAATGGAAACAAACACCTGACCTTGAAATACACTTTAACTTAGTGAATGTTTTTCAATAAAGGCAAAAAGTTTTATTGACAAATTCAAAAAGCATATTATACACAGATTTTCTTTTCAAACTAACTTTGATTTACGTGACAAGTTTTGTACACCACACCATGATTCAGTTTTTCTAATTTTGTTTTTCTGAATACATTAACAACTGATTGAAAATATAGTCATTACCTACCATTCACTGATAACATTTTGAATACATTTGTAAAAAAAATTCTGATTTATTCATGTTTTGATCATTTTAACATGTGTAAAACCAATGGATCAGACACCACTGTTATTTCTTCTCTGTCTTTGTACTGTACAGACTAATTCTAACTATTGTTGGACTAGTCCCTCCAAAATTTTTCAGGAACCATCAGATCAATAATCTTGGTTCCCGACACTTTAAATTGACTGGTTACTAAATTGTGATATATTAGTTCCTGACTCATTTTGGATGTACCATTTTGGAGCTACCTGTGTAATAGAGGAAGATGAACTACTCGGCATGCAATAACAAAGCAGAAATTACAAGAGTGCTCTCTCATTGGTTGAATTTTCTTCTGCTAAATTATTTAATTGGTTTTAAATCAGAAGTTTTCATCTGAGAATATATTCAGAAAGTAATTGTTCATGGTGGGTATTGATTAGTTATTTATTGGTTGACACATTTTCTAGAGAGTCTGTATCATGGTGGGATGACCAAACCTTTAGTTTTGTGCAATTTTTCCACACATATTGGAGTCTCCTGACTGATACAGAAAACCTACCAGGGAAAATTCCTGCTTTATTTTTTGGTCATCACAGATGACCTTGCTGATTCAGACATAGAACCCTTGAATTTCTTATTGAGTCTTAGAATTTGGAACTGTTGGACTGTGAGGTGACAAATATTCTCACTCAGGCTTACCTCAGGATTCTGATATCTGATTGGATCATAATTGACCAATCAGATGTCAGATTTTGTGTGTAGTCTTAAGTTTGAGTGAGAACTTTTTGCAATCTTAGCTGCCAGGAAGTTGACTTAATTTATAAACAGCTCAAGCTTGAAAAAATCTTGAATATATTTGTTTTACAAAATTATTTTGTTTATTTTTTTATAAGATTTATTTTTACATCTAAAAACAATAACAAATCAATTTATGTTGAAGGATATGTCTGGTAGTAAGAGCTACCATATATAATCACTTTAAGTCTAATTGTAAACTGTACAGACCCAGATCTGCTGTCACTTAATGTACTGGCAGATCTTGGTATATGTATTTTGTTAGAACAATCATAAGCCCTGATCTGCTGGCACATTAGGGCTGATTTTTGCATTTGTACCTGGCACATTATGTGATGGCAGATTAGGGCTGATTTTTGCATTTGTACCTGACATATAAGGTAGTATATACCTTATGTAATTTTAAAGACAGTATGGGGGTAATTGAACCATGTAATTTTCTCACTAGCTTTGGCAATAAACAGACTTCAGAATAGCATGCCAGATTGTTTTGATTGACAGTCGAGGCCTCACACTTGTACCAGGGAAGATGGTAGGTTTAAAAAGCTGTTAATTTCTTAGATTTTTTCACACATGCCAACAAAGTCATCATCCATCTAATTGCCAAACATTTTGATGTTTCATCATTTCTTCTTGAAATTGAGAAACAAAATATTTCTGCCACATTTTGTTCTTTTGACATTTGTGTTGGTCTTTGGCACTGAGAGGGGTTAACAAATTACAGTTCTCACTGCCATGTGCTTGTCTGTTATTGAAGTCTTTACTTCACAAAAAGCTTCTCTGGTCCTTTATGATTGCATAACTAATGCCATTGATGTCTATTTTTTTTTTTACCCAGATGTGATGGGAATTCCATCTGATTCACCTACTGTATAAATACCAGGCTTAGATGTAGTCAGAGGTTTTTTCTAATTTATCGGCAAATGAATATTTCATTAGGTTACAAGGAAAGAGTCATTATGTATATACAGTATTAGAGTCATTATGTATATACAATATTAGAGTCATTACGTATATACAGAATTAGTCATAATGTATATACACTATTAGTCATTATGTATATACATTGTTAAAGTCATTATGTATATACAGTATTAGTCATTATGTATATACAGTATTAGAGTCATTATGTGATATACAGTATTAGTCATTATGTATATACAGTATTAGTTATTATGTATATACAGTATTAGAGTCATTATGTATATATAGTATTAGAGTCATTATGTATATACAGTATTAGAGTCATTATGTAATATGCAGTATTAGCCATTATGTATATACAGTATTAGTCATTATATATATACAGTATTAGAGTCATTATGTATATACAGTATTAGTCATTATGTATATACAGTATGAGTCATTATGTATATGCAGTATTAGTCACTGTGTATATACAGTATTAGTCATTACGTATATACAGTATTAGAGTCATTATGTATATACAGTATTAGTCATTATGTATATACAGTATTAGTCATTATGTATATACAATATTAGAGTCATTATGTATATACAGTATTAGTCATTATGTATATACAGTCTTAGAGTCATTATGTATATACAGAATTAGTCATTATGTATGTACAGTATTAGTCATTATGTATATACAGTATTAGAGTCATTATGTATATACAGTGTTAGAGTCATTATGTATATACAGTGTTAGAGTATATACAGTGTTAGAGTCATTATGTATATACAGTATTAGAGTCATTATGTAAATACAGAATTAGTCATTATGTATATACAGTATTAGTCATGTATATACAGTATTAGTCATTATGTATATACAATATTAGTCATGTATATACAGTATTAGTCATTATGTATATACAGTATTAGTCATTATGTATATACAGTATTAGTCATTATGTATATACAGTATTAGAGTCATTATGTATATACAGAATTAGTCATTATGTATGTACAGTATTAGTCATTATGTATATACAGTATTAGAGTCATTATGTATA
Source organism: Megalonaias nervosa (assembly GCA_016617855.1). Classification (NCBI taxonomy): domain Eukaryota; kingdom Metazoa; phylum Mollusca; class Bivalvia; order Unionida; family Unionidae; genus Megalonaias; species Megalonaias nervosa. The sequence goes on along the minus strand of JAECUM010012601.1, from coordinate 69,579 downwards.
TACAGTGTTAGAGTCATTATGTATATACAGTGTTAGAGTATATACAGTGTTAGAGTCATTATGTATATACAGTATTAGAGTCATTATGTAAATACAGAATTAGTCATTATGTATATACAGTATTAGTCATGTATATACAGTATTAGTCATTATGTATATACAATATTAGTCATGTATATACAGTATTAGTCATTATGTATATACAGTATTAGTCATTATGTATATACAGTATTAGTCATTATGTATATACAGTATTAGAGTCATTATGTATATACAGTGTTAGAGTCATTATGTATATACAGTGTTAGAGTCATTATGTATATACAGTATTAGAGTCATTATGTATATACAGTATTAGAGTCATTATGTATATACAATATTAGAGTCATTATGTATATACAGTATTAGATTGAACATCAGAAACTCGTATGACCTGGTGCTTTATTGGTAATAATCAGTATTCTCTTGTGTAATTTTTACATCAATGCTTTCTTCAGTTTCTTTTCATATCTTTTCAAGATAATTATAGAAAATGATTTCTCAATGGACACCCTTAAACTTATCTTTTCTTCTTTTTCTTTTTATCTTTCTCTCCCATTTATGACTAGTCTATAACAGGTACAGCCATTATCATTTCAAGCAAAGAAAACTGCACATTCCAGGGGAGGGGACAGGGTCTACTCAAGGATTAGTGATTAAAGAATTCATGCTTATTTCTCAAACATCACACACACAAATGCATCATATTTGCAAGTCATACATTTTTATTTCATCAAATATTTAGAAAATTCCTGTCCTGCTTATATTTATTCTTCCAGTAAAATGAGGGACTTCCACCCTAAATTGAATTCTCTTTATAGAATTGACCCATGAATAGAATTGGTGGGATCAGCTGACCAGATAATGTTGCTCAACACACATGAATCATTGCCCAATCACCTGACTACAAATTACAAACCCTAGCAATTGAGACAAATTTGATAGAGAAGTACTTGATTAGGTGAATCAAGGCCCAGTCACCTCACTAAAGTAGTCTCCTTCTTGAACAGCCCTCTTGAGCAGCAGCCACCTGCTTTTTAAGACCAGAATCCCATGGCACCAATGAGTTTGTGTTCAAAAATACCCATCAATGTTGGGCATCCCCCCAAAAACAAAAAATAAATGTGACCAGCAGCCAGCATATTAGTACAAAATATGTCAACTTTATCCCTCACAAGCAGCCACAATTTTTTTCCAGCATGCTGATAAAGTACCAAACTTGAATCAATACAAAAAGGTAAGTAACCTGATTGTCCTATCTGCCATGTGATCTTCAAAGGTCAAGTTTTGTATGCCAGTAGCTTCTCGTGGGTCAGTGGTTCTTTCCGGGTATTTCCCGGTTTCATCCTCCACCATTAATACTGGCCGCCATGTATAGCCTATCGTGTGCTGAAAAATGGCGTTAAGCCCTACAACAACAACAACAACAACAACAACAACATCAAGTTTTGTAAATATTAATAATTGCTGGCTATTCCTACTGCCAATAATTGTCAAGATTACAAGAGCTAACAGCTGATATGTGCAGAATTGATGAGCACAGCCTAGCATGAAAATGGTGTGATTTCCTTTTTGGCTTCCTTTGCGTTTTGTTTTTTTTTCACTTTGATAATTAGCGGCTATTATTACTGACAGTAGTTATCAAGATTACAAGAGCTAACAGCCGCAATGCACCATATTATTCAGCTCAAATCTGCGTGACATAAAAATGATATGATAGTGTTTTTTTCCTTCTAGCTCCCATCTTGAGAAAAGAAACATAAACTCCACAGGGTGCCAGACTATGATCAATCAGTCATGTGACAAGATCACTTCTTTTATAAACACAGGGTGCCAGACTATGATCAATCAATCATGTGACAAGATCACTTCCTTTACAAACTCCACAGGGTACCAGACCATGATCAATCAATCATGAAACAAGGTCACATCCTTTATAACCATGGGGCATTTCATTTAAATGCTAAATAATTTTTTACAGTGGCAACATAGGAAAAATTTATTGCAAAAGTTTAGCATGTCATTGAGGAAAAGAAAACTACTCAGATTAGAAGAAAATGTGAAAATAATTTGAAAAGGGGGAGAATTTGAGGATCCATACTAAAATATTTGATGTCAAACAGACTCAGATAAACAAGATCATAAATGATAATGAAAATATTCTGCAGAATGGGAAAGTGTAATGGATGGAGATAGATTGTTAGAGCAAGGAGGTGCTTGTAGCCTGATTTAATTGGCAATGTTTTCTAAACGTCTTGTACCAAACATAAGAACATTCCATGTACAGGTCAAATGGTTTAAGAAATGGTAACAATATTAAGACAATTGTAACATTGATAATTATCCATAATATTCATTTTAAAATGACATAACATTTTGTACTGCATTGATTCCACAACTTACATGTGATTTTTAAAATGTTGTTAATTAGAACTGGTATCACATTGATTCCACAATGTGCATGTGATTTTAAAAATGTTATTAATTACAGTTGCTATCACAATGATTCCATGATGTGCATGCAATTTTTAAATGAAAATATTAAATGTTTCAGAATTTCTTATGACTTTCTTCTTGTAATTACTGCTCACAGATGTGATCCCCCTCTTGAAAGCCACCCCTCTTATAAGCCCACTTTCCTGCTTCAGAAGGGGTTGCCTTATAGGCAGGTACCACTGTATCTATAACAGCCCATGTAAAAGCAAACAAAATGACAGAAGTACTTGATTTAGGTTAATGAATACCAAGTCACCTCACTGCCTATCCCCTATAGGCTGGAGATGTAGAATAGGCTCATTGCACTGCCCTACACATCATAAGAGGGAGCTAATAGATGCAGGAGCTAAGATATTCAACAGTTGGCATACTGTATCATCAATAGGTACAGATTCAAATTCTACCATCCGATCAGTCCAGGTCAGCTAACATGGTGTATCCTTAGGCAAGACACTCTACTCCAATTGTCTTGGCACTAAATGACATGTTGCTGTGTCATAAAACCCCAAACTGGGCCCCCCCCACTCCCCCCTCCCCCACAAAAACCCCACCACCACCTTACTACCTGTTACAGTCCCTGATAAAGGAGACTAAATGTCAAAAATGTACCAGACACGTGTATAGACATCTTAAATTACTGAGAATAAAAATTGTGAGCATTTTATCAGCTTGGAAACATCACTATATGGTCAGAGAAAATGATGTGTTTCTAGACGTTTAAATTTTTCAATCTTCTGTATTTTGATATTTCTGATTTGTTTCCAAGTTCTAAGACATGGGCGAATCATGGCCCTGTCACCTCTGTACATACTATAGCCCTTGGCAAAGGAGGCTGAATGGCAAAGAACTACTAGACAAAGGTGAATCATGGCCCTGTCAACTCTGTACCTATTACAGCCCTTTGCAAAGGAGGCTGAATGACAAAGAACTACTAGACATAGGTGAATCATTGGCCAGTCATCTCAATACCTGTTAACACCCCTGGCAAAGGAAAGCAATTGACAAAGAAGTACTAGACACAGCTGATTTATGTCCTTATCACCACTCTACTTGTTACTTCTTCTGACAAAGACAGAATAAAATAGAGGTACTATACACAGGTGAATCATTGCCCAGTCACCTCACTACCCATTAAATATTTTGGCTAAGGAGGCAGAATGATAGGCAGGTACTAGACAAGGATGACTCACTGCACAGTCACCTTACTACCTGTCTTAGCCCATGGCATTGAGGAGGCAGAATGACAGACAAGTACTTCACACATGGATTATTGCACAGTCAGCCTCTGAAAAATGAAGCAGAATGGCAGGAAAGTACTAGACACATATGACTCTTTGCCAAGTCACAGCTGGTGACAAAATAACAAATAACATGACATGGATAAATCATTGCCTAGTCACAATCCCTGACAGAGAAGGCAGAATAACAGAAGCTCTAGGTGCAGGTGAATCAATGCCAAGTCAAAGCCGTTGACAAAGGAGGCAGAATGACAGAGCATGCAATAGACACAGGTGAGTCATTGCTCAGTCACAGCCACTGACAAAGGAGGCAGAATGATAGACATGTACTAGACATAGGTAAATCATTGCTCAGTCACAGCCACTGATAAAAGAGGAAGAATAACAGACATGTAATAGACATAGGTGAATCATTGCTCAGTCACAGCCACTGACAAAAGAGGAAGAATAACAGACATGTAATAGACACAGGTGAAAACATTACTCAGTTAGGGCCACTGACAAAGGAGGAAGAATAACAGACATGTAATAGACACAGGTGAAAACATTGCTCAGTCATGGCCCTGAACAAAAGAGACAAAATGACAAACTCGAGAATATTTTCTTTTATTTCATGATTATCAATTCTGTTTTTCAAAAAGAACGTCTGTTCTTAAATGTGTGGTTTGGGGAGTCCTTTTGTTTCCATGGAAAATCATAGTTTGTTAGGTCTTTCGATTTGTGTTTTCTAGCATCTTAAAAATAGATGAAAATGGGTATTTGAAAATGTTTGAATTGTCAGTCAGTTTTGTATAAAGTTGCTGCTTCATATTATTACGTGTTTAACTTGGTCTTACTTTTACATGTGTAACTTGGTCTTACTTTTACATGTGTAACTTGGTCTTACTTTTACATGTGTAACTTGGTCTTACTTTTACATGTGTAACTTGGTCTTACTTTTACATGTGTAACTTGGTCTTACTTTTACATGTGTAACTTGGTCTTACTTTTACATGTGTAACTTGGTCTTACTTTTACATGTATGACTTCATCTTTCTTTTAAATGTATAACATAGCCTTACTTTTATAGGTATGACTGTGTCTTACTTTTAAGTGTATAACATAGCCTTACTTTTATATGTATGACTGTGTCTTATTTTTAAGTGTATAACATAGCCTTACTTTTATATGTATGACTGTGTCTTACTTTTAAGTGTATAACATAGCCTTACTTTTATATGTATGACTGTGCCTTACTTTTATATATGACTATGTCTTACTTTTAAATGTATGACATAGCCTTACTTTTATGTGTATGACTGTGTCTTACTTTTAAATGTATGACATAGCCTTACTTTTATGTGTATGACTGTGTCTTACTTTTAAATGTATAACATAGCCTTACTTTTACTTATCAAAGAAAGATTTCTAATATAAAACCAACAATGCTTTGAAGTATTCATTCAGCACAAAGCACTTTTTATGGACATAGAAAGAGAAACATGTGATCTTTAGGTAGTGAAATTTTGATGGAGTTTCTTTTTGTTGATTGATTGATTTATTGGGAGGGAGATATATCAATGATTGTATATTTTTTGTGAGTCAAACACACTAAAGTGCTCAGTACCCTATGTATAGTTCAACCTTTTTCTAGAAATTTTTTATTACAAAAATCCAAGAAGCTTTTAAAAATGTGATATAGCGAGTCTTCCCCCAAATATAAATGTGGAATGATTAACTCTAACGACCACTCTACTACTGTATGTGGTACAACAATTAAGCGATGCTGTGCAACATTTTCTGAAGAATAAACAAAATGGAGGGCCATTAATTCCTCTTTTAAATTGTTTACTCCTTAGCTTTCATCTTCACAAACAAAACAAAGAAAATTTCCTGCTCTGGCATGTCTGCAACCACGTGCAATCTCCAAAGTTATGTTCTAGGAGCGGCAATGATTGGGGTTGTTGAGGACAAACTTGTATGCTGCACACAGTATGTTTGTTTTCAAGAATTGTACTTTTGAATTGTCTGCATTTATGTATGTACTGCAATTCCAATGACATATCCAATATAAGCTTTATTTTGTGACAGATGACATGGTTTCGCAACAGTAGTATTCCATCATTCTTCTATATGCCCATGTGAGAAAAGGCTATCCATCATTCCACTACATGCCCATGTTAGAAAAAAGTATCCATCATTCCACTATATGCCCATGGGAGAAGAAGCTATCCATCATTCCACTATATGCCCATGTGAGATAAAGCTATCTGTCATTCCACTATATTTGCATGTGAGAAAAAGTTATCCTATCCATCATTCCACTATGTGCCTATGTGAGAGAAAGCTATCATTCCACTATATGCCCATGTGAGAAAAAGCTATCATTCCACTGTATGCCCATGTGAGAAAAGCTATCCCCCATCATTCCACTATGTGCCCATGTGAGAGAAAGATATTTTATGGTTCCACTGTCTGCCCCATGTGAGAAAAAGTTATCTATCATCCATCATTCCACTATATGTCCATGTGAGAAAAAGCTTTCTATCATACCACTATGTGCCCATGTGAGAGAAAGATATTTTATGGTTCCACTGTCTGCCCCATGTGAGAAAAAGTTATCTATCATCCATCATTCCACTATATGTCCATGTGAGAAAAAGCTTTCTATCATACCACTATATGCCCATGTGAGAAAAAAACTATCCATCATTCCACTATATGTTCATGTGAGAAAATGCTATCGTTCCACCATATGCCTCTGAGAGAAAAAGCTATGTTGAATATGTTCCTCCAATATCTGTATTCTCAACAGGAATTTTTATAGCATCAAGGTAATTTGCATTGGTAACATCACAGAAGAGTGTTTTCTGGAACATGCATTGTTATCATCATCATACTGATGAGAAAAAAATCAAAGAAATGTAAAAGGAACTAAATCTACTCAGAGGATGGGTTTTCTTTTTTCCCCTGTGGGTAATTTGCATCATGTTCTCAAAACAAATTTCTTTGCAGTCTTTGTATTTCATTAACAGATTGAAATCCTTGGCAAACTCATTATCCTCTTCCTAACTGAATTTTATTGCCTGAGAAAAGGAGCACAAAGTTTACTAATGGTTGTAAAAAAAATATTCCTGGTTAATGATATAACTTATGAACAAACTTCCTGTAGCATATGAGTAGTAATACTCATTCCATTTACAGACTAGCTGTTTACTGAGATGTAAATAAAGAATCAGTCCATTTCCGCAACAGTTTCTTTTAATAATGTAAACACAAATATGATGATAAAATTTGCTTCCTTTCTTACTTTGAATAGACAGGAATTCTTTGGGAAGCAGCCACTTTAAGTTAAGGTTTATTGCAATTTTTATGCATGTGGATCTGATGAAGTTACACAATTCACGCTGATAGTGAAAATGATGGCACACACAAAAAAATAGTAGACTTCAACATCATTAACTGATCACATGGCAATGTCAGTGAAAAGAATAAACTAGTACCAAGGTTCTAGTTTGTGCAAGTTGGACTAAGCCAAGTGCAGTAGATAAGGGCAGAGCGAGGGGGTAATTACCCTAATCACATGACTTAGAAACATTAAAAGATGGGGGGGGGGGATAGGTCCAGGACCTCACTTGGAAATATTTTTATTGCACCATGAAATTTGCCACATTTAAGAATTTGGAGCCACTTTTCAGCCAAAGGAGCCATTTTATGCCATGATGCAGGGACTTTAATATATGCATGATATTATATTGGCCCTATTTTTAATCTATGTAAGCATGACAATAAAACAGCTTTTACATGTTTTTATTACATTTCAAAGCACAGGAATAATTATTAATAAATATAACAATACTATAATATACATGTGAAGTTCTATGTGTAGCATATGAAAAGGAAGAATGAATAAGAACGTTTCTGATAATACAAAATACTGCATAGTCATTATGACCAATGTCACTGACACTTCATCAATATCTGCCTCATGTTTTTTCCAAGATCATTTCTTAAATGCCTTCCTGAAATCAAAATTCTCAACACTGTGCCCATCAATAGAAATTCTCATAAAATTTTTCAGAGTAGATATACCCTTAGAATTTTGTAAGTTTGTTTTGATCAGATTCTGGCGACTGAACCCCTTCTCGCAGTCTGCAGTAAGAAATAGGGGCAACAAGTAACCTGGTAGTTGCCTCAGATGCAGCTGGATATAAGTCTTTGTTTTTTAGAGCTAGATTAGCCATGTTCTTTGTGCTTGATACAGACTTCTTTCATAAAGTAAATTTTTAATTTTGCATTGATATATGCAACTCTGGCCCTTACAGTCAGTGACTGGCATCCTTGTAGTGGCATCCTGTGTTACTCAGTTAAGTTCAGACCACAAAAACGTGTTATCTGAGTAAATAATCCCTAAAACACTAAGCAGTCCCAAGTGCGTCTCACACTCACAGTTTGCAATAAACATAAATTAGCAATTCATGCAAATGACACCGAATCTTTTTGTCGACCTGTTCACCAATAGAGTATATCTCCCGGCCATTCCTTATTTCCTACTAACCACATTTAATTGCTTCTCAGAACTGACTGACATCTTGCAGTTAGCTGCAGTCATGTTCGAATAATGTCTTATTCGTCATCTACATGATCCACTGCCTGCCGCAGATAATGAAAACAGGTATTAAGTGACCCGAGTCACTTATATCAATGAAAACTTAAAAATTTACTATATAAAAATTTGTTGCCAGCAACTTTCTCCAGTCGGTAAAAAATAGCGCCACTTTCAAAATTCTTTTGCATTTGTAGCCAAATGCGAAGCCTAGCAGAGGTCCTGATGTCTTTGAGCAATGACACATTCTTTTATTTAACAATAATTTTGAAAATAATTGTGTGTGTGTGTGTGTGATTTGGGTTTTTAATGTAGCTATAGTGATTTTTCAGTCATATCGTTTCAGTGTCTGCAGTGTGCCAGTTTTATAATGATGTCTTGCACTGGGGCATCTTGCCGCAAACATGTAGCATCATGTCCCACCCAGTGACATTATCCTAACAACAGACCAACTAGTTCTAACACTAACCTCTTAATGCTGAGTGCCAAGCAAGGCTGCTCTTTGTACGATTTTTATAAGTCTTTGGTATGACTCAGCCGGGGTTCAAACCTGTGACCTCCTGCATCCAAGGTGGATTCTCTAACCATTTAGCAGATATCATCATAGCATGTAGGCACTGATGCTGAGCTAATTATAAAGCATATCAGTTTAAAATGACAGCATATGGAACTGTGCTGATAGTATATTGGGTTTGCACCGACAGATAGCATAATAGGACTGTGCTGATAGCATATTGGAACTGTACTGATTGCATATTAGGATTGTACTCATAACATATTGGCATTGCACAGATAGCATAATGGAACTGCACTTGATGACCCTCTGTGACATCATAAGGCCAAGGACCTCCTGATGGTCAGTTTAGTTAGTGTAATGCTTAATTTAAAGAAGTTTCATTGATAATTCAAATAGTATCCAAGTTAATTGAAATTGAAATGTAAATTGAATTCTATGTACACACTTTTAAAACAGTTTGAAAATAAACTTTGGACTGATTCTGTATTGTTATTCTACCCATAAGCTTTTAATTAATCAGAAATGTGAGATCTACAAAAATAGTATGAAACCTGTTGAAAAGTGACACTAATAGACCACACAGATTTTCTTGTCATGAACAGGTGCCCTGTATATAGAGGTAAAGCATTATCACAAATGTATACGGAACATGTGTATCATGTCCTTTATCAGCAGAGGTCTTGTAATTATAAACATAAACTAATTACTTAAATCATGTCCTTTTTTAATGGGTATAATTCATACAGCAGTAAAGAATCATACCTGTTGATGGAACACGTAAATATTGCCTTAAGTGGTCACCCTCTTTATAGGGATTAAGAATTGAAGTTGTGTCATGTATATAAAGATAAAGAAATAACATAAATGTGGACTGTACATTTAAATATTTTCCTTCATATGTGGTTGTTATTTATGGTGCAGTTATTTGAGGGACTCAGATGCTTTATAGTGAGAGAATAATACTTGATTAGCATGTACCCAATTGGTTGTAGCATAGACTAAGATTTCTTGTCACATGATATATTGGCAGTATTACATGAGAGACTGAGCTATACTGAAGTAGTTATTGCTATCTTAACATGTACCCAAGTGGGTATTGTTGATGTTGTTGTTGTTGTTGTTGTTGTTGTAGGGTTTAATGCCATTTTTCAGCACAAGATAGGCTATAAATGGTGGCCAGTATAAATGGTGGAGGAAGAACCCAGGAAAACCCCGGAAAGAACCACCAACCCACAAGAAGCTACTGGCAAGCTTTCCCACATAAACACATTGGCCGAACCCTAGACTCGAACCCATGCAGACAGAGGTGAGATGGCAATGATCCGTAATGGTGAAAAACACTTTAGACCACTCGACCACTTGGGGCCCCCCAAGTGGGTATAACATACACCTAAATCTATTGTCACATAATTTATTATGTAAGTGTTAAATGTAGAAACTTAATAGCAAAATAATTTTCATATTATTGACTTGACTTCAGAATCTTTAATATATATATATATATATATATATATATATATATATATATATATATATATATATATATTAATGCAATACACTGACGACGAACAGTACAAAACTAGTATCTAACTAGCCTGAGCGCTTTCGACTCTTAATGAGTCTTTTTCAAAGGCATATACAAAACATAGACAAAACAAACAAATAAAACACAAAAACCATTGTGTTTGCAAAACTCTACATGGCTGTTTCTACATGAATTAAACCTTTAAATGTATTATGTCTCAAGCAGCCTATATCAACTTGTTGCGGATACTGGAAAATATTTGTATTAAGCTAGAAATCGATGAGCCATAGCGACATCTATTACTTTGTGTACATTTATGTAAGCGAAATTATATCCCGGATATTTCATTCTTATAGTTTAATTCGATGAGCCATAGCGACATCTATTACTTTGTGTACATTTATGTAAGCGAAATTATATCCCGGATATTTCATTCTTATAGTATAATTACTACTATAAGAATGAAATATCCGGGATATAATTTCGCTTACATAAATGTACACAAAGTAATAGATGTCGCTATGGCTTATCGATTTCTAGCTTAATACAGATATTTTCCAGTATCCGCAACAAGCTGATATAGGCTGGTTGAGACATAATACATTTAAAGGTTTAATTCATGTAGAAACAGCCATGTAGAGTTTTGCAAACACAACGGTTTTTGTGTTTTATTTGTTTGTTTTGTATATGCCTTTGAAAAAGACTCATTAAGAGTCGAAAGTGCTCAAGCTAGTCAGATACTAGTTTTGCACTGTTCGTCTTCAGTTTATTGCATTTATCTCAATCAATCCCTGACACACGTGATCCCTTGCTGGATCCAGTGCACTTGAAAGGGCCGTTATTCACCATATAATTTGTATTCTTTTATATATATATATATATATATATATATATATATATATATATATATATATATATCTGCTACACGTAAAAAAAAGAGAACATAGTACATGTACTTGAGCATGATATTCAGGGGCAAATTACACTGTTGTTTTCCCAGGACCTGTGGTTGCACAAGTCCCCACTATATTTAACAAATGACTGCACCCATTGCACTCAGCAGTTGCAAAATGGTGGAAATCTAGTTTTGGTGGTAATGTCTCTGATTACATTCGAATTTATATGACCTGTTTCCTTTGTCATTACACATGATCATTTACTCTATACTGATAATGAAGATTAAGAACAACAAGTTTTGCCTTTGTTTATATGAAGTTATTACTCACACAAATTTGTCAAAACACAAAAGAGGAGGGCTGTTCATTTAAGTAGATACAGTACTGTTGTTTTAAAAAAATCTTCCCACCCTAGTCATTCGAAAATTTAAATTCCCCCACCCATTTTATGAAAATACCAGGGCAGGAATCTCCATGTGTGAGTGCTCTGACGGGGTAACAGAGAAATTGGATTGGAGAGTTACCATGAATTGTTCTGAATTTTTTATTTTCCTGAGCTGTGGCATATAACAGTGTAGACAGTTCAAATACATCATAATAGGAAATTGTGTCGTCTGTTCTTTTCTAAGGAGAATAAGGAGCTGTTGTGACACAGTGGTTAACTTGCCAGAATTGTGACCTGAAGGGTGCAGGTTTGAATCCTACCATCAGAATAGCCCAGGTCAGCTTCGGTAGTATCTCCTTGAGCAAGGCATTTTAATCCAGTTGCCTTTTAATCCAGTTGCCTTTTAATCCAGTTGCCTCGGCACTAAATAACCTATTTGTGTTTCTGTGCCATAAAACATCCAATATAAGCAGACTATGTGTATTTAGCACAGCTGCACTTGTTTCTAATTACCAGCCAGTCTGAGTAATGTGCCATTATGTCTTTTTGATGATTATTTAAGTAAATAGTTTAAGCACTTGATAAATAGTCGGGGCTTTTTTTGTTATGGGGAGGGGGTCATTCAGTGAGTTTAAGATATACTGGTCCTTTTTTTTTTACTTAAATATATTTTACACAAAAGCTCAAGTTCTCTGCCATCTGCAGTTACAAAATTATGTGGATCGCTTGCACATGGGGTAAGAAAGATCCATATTGATATCAGTCACATGGTCAAAGGTCATGGTCAGTGACTGAAGAAAAATGGTTTGACACAATAACTTGAGTTCTCCATCTTCTATGGGAAACAAAGAAATCTTCAGATTTGGGAGTCAGAATATTAAAGGTCAAAGTCAGTGTGACTGGCAGCGTAAAATTGGTTTCCACACAACATGTTCTACATCAGAAACATGGACTAAACTAAGCTATGGAGGAATCCTGTCAATTTTAAGAGTTGAATCTAAATTAATGTGCCTAAAAGAAAAAATGGTTTCTGCGCATAAATTACCTTCATAGCTGATTAATAAACATGGGGCCTGCATATGGTGTGCCATTCATAGTACCCTTGATTATCAAACATGGGGCCAGCATATGATGTGTTGTCATTCATGGTACTCTTGATTATCAAACATGGGGCCTGCAGATGGTGTGCCATTCATGGTACCCTTGATTATTAAACATGGGGCCTGCATATGGTGTGTGCCATTCATGGTACTCTTGATTATCAAACATGGGGCCTGCATATGGTGTGCCATTCATGGTACCCTTGATTATTAAACATGGGGCCTGCATATGGTGTGTGCCATTCATGGTACTCTTGATTATCAAACATGGGGCCTGCATATGATGTGTCATTCATGGTACTCTTGATTATTAAACATGGGGCCTGCATATGGTGTGCCATTCATGGTACCCTTGATTATTAAACATGGGACCAGCATATGATGTGTCATTCATGGTACTCTTGTTGGCAAATGCCACACATTGGAGACTTAAAGTCAGTTACTGTATTGATTAATGGTCATCACAAAATACCAGGTTATTTTGTCAGTCTTGTTCCTCTACTGATGTTCCAGCATATTATGGGATGGTAAATCTGGGTCAGTTCATTTGTTCACAGTTATGGATTACAGGCTTTGGCTTGCACAGCTCTGCATTTTCATTTAGCATTTTGCTCTTCTGAGCAAGTGACTGGGAACTTTAATTTTTCCTACATCAGTTGTACTGGTCCTGTACTCTACCTAGTAGTCAGTATGCATAAAGTGCCACATGTCCGATTGGATGAGAATCTTGAAAAGCGACTTGTCCTTCCTCACCCACACCCCAGGAAACATGAGTGGAAAAGTGGAATTTTCAAGCCCTGGCATGAGTTTCTGGCTTCAAAATGTTTTAAGAATACAAGGCCAGGAATAATAATCCAACACACATTAAACAGAAAAAATTCTATCATTGAAACCAATGGGTCCCACTTAGCACATAAAAAGAATGTTTAAGACCTGTGATTCCAGGGAAACACCCGTATTACATATGGACATAAATACCTGCATGTATATGTATAAACAAATGTTTTTAGGTTCGTCTATGCTTTTCCAGCCATCTTCTTGTTTACTTCATAATTCTCTAATCATCGCATAGGTACCATTATTTATTCCCATTTACAGTGCAATTATTCAAACTAACCTTTGCATATTTGCACATTAGTTACCTGTGATTTATCTGTTTTGTCTCATTTGTCATGTATCCATAAATATCCATTTGAAGAAAGTAAAGAATGAATCAATGAATCAATGAATGAAACCAGCTTGGTGTATTATGTTTGCAAATGTGAGTCTCCAACCTAACTGTACCAGCAAGTTAATTATACTCTTAAATCAATATTTCAGTAATTTAACATAGATCCATGGTGATAGAAATAACTCAAAAGATGTCCATAAATGCAAACCTACATCTACTGGTATGGAACTTGTTTCTGCATTTTACTCACATTCATTATCTAGCTTGTGGTGAGAAATGGCATTATACCTGAAAAATAAAAAAAAAATTACCTTTTGGTAAAGTTATTCTACCAACACAAGCACACCCACATTCTGTTTCATTACCTCACCTCAGCAAGAGCATGTTGGGTAAAAGTAATGTAGTGTGGATGTTAGTTACCTTTAAGATGTTAATCATGAATACATAATATTGGTGTGGCACCATGAGCAACCAATTTTCTTGATTTAGTTCAGTTTACCCTAGGCAAAATTAGAAGAGTACCACAGCATGCCATTTTTGATGACAAGGATGCGGCCCTTTGTAATAAGATAGTACAATTCAGATTTTTCTTATGTTGTTTAGAGTTTTGAAATATAAATTTATATCATCAGTTGATTTAATAAAGTTCTGTGTTTTATTAGTAAACGGGTTCAAAGGTAAGAAAACATAATTGTGCCCACTACAAAAGGTACATTGATGTCTGTGTTCCATCGTGTCCTGTAAGATTTAAGCATGCCACTTTCACATAGCATCCTGCCCTGCCCGCTTTCACTTGAGTCTTTGTGGAACCTGCAGAAGGATAACAGTTGCCACTTGATGGAGATGGAGTGATGTTGATAGTACTTTATCTGTACCTGTACTCTAAGTGGGGGGGATCCAGTTCACTCCATGGAATCTGTACTTTAACAAAGCTTTCAATGTTTTCATGAAGTCTCTAAATTGATGGACTACTGACTAGGATTAGAAGTTTATTTCTGATAAATGGTTTTTCTCACTAGATGTCTGTCTAATGTGACAAGAGTGCAGTTAATCCTTATGGTAAAGGACATGTTTATAGTGTTTTATGTGAAAATTAGTAAGGCCTAGTGTTCAGTTGGAATTAGAATTTGCATTAATGCTAATTGCAGAAAACCAGATGAATTCTTTGTTTCTATATACTTATTTGTATGCCGAGGACAGTTGCATGACACACATGGGAGGGATATTCTGAAAATGGATGCGGCAGAATGTTTATTTCATGTAAATTGCTATTTAAAGATGCAATTTGAACTCGCTAATTTTTATTCTGTTTCTAGATATCTGATGTAGTTGAGGGCAGGTCTCAGTAATTTTTATTGTCAGAAGTTTACACATTGTAAAGAGAGAGAAACAATCAGAATTTATATCCATTCATCAGCATATATCCTAGTATATGATTTCATATCTACACAGAACTGTTAAAGGACTGTTTACTAACTAAGGTGCCCATATTTATCTGATACATTTGTTTGATCATTATATTTTTCCCAATTTTTAACACACTCTAGCCACAAAGCTCGAATCAAAAGGTTGTGAAAGTCTCTCCTGGACTTGTCAGAAAGCCTATAATTGAAAGATTGTATTAGGGTCTATAACTGAAGGATTGTATCAGGGTCTATCCTACAGACATTGTATCAGTCTCTCACTATGCATGTTTTTCACTACATTGTATCATGATGTGACAACACCAAATTAAAAATAAAAGATATAACAACAACCAACTTTATTATCAATGGCCAAGACTTGTTTGGGACCAGATTAAATAAAACTTCACCATCAGACTTTATTGGAAATGCCTGTGAATTAGGTGTTATGCATTTGGAAGAAAACTTTTTGTAAACAATTAGAGAGGAAAATAGTGAACCATGGAAGGATAATACTTGTACTAAAAGCAGCAGTAAATCCTGAACTGAAAATGACAATTTTCTGGTGCATTTAATAATTAGGTATATTGATGTTTTCTGTTTTGTCATAACGTGTTATGCCCCTTTTGAATGTTTGTATTAAATTAAATATTAAATTAAATTAAATTTCACAAATACAGAAATGCCACATTACATTTTTGGGAAAAAATTTTTTAGACCAGAGCCATTAGAATATCAAAATTTCTGGCTCACCAGAGACACTAGGTTGAAAATCTCTTCTTGGTTGCCACTAATGTGCAACTTCTCTATGTCTGTCAACCATCTCTCCCACTTTGGCCAAGTGAGCTGATGGTATCAACCATCTGTCCCACTTTGGCCAAGTGAGCTGATGGTATCAACCATCTGTCCCACTTTGGCCAAGTGAGCTGATGATATCAACCATCTGTCCCACTTTGGCCAAGTGAGCTGATGGTATCAACCTGCATCCATTATGTCATTCGTCAGCAATTGCTCATTGCCACTCAGGACCATATTTCCGATTTGTTTTTAAGTTATAAAGTATAAGTTTTTAAAAAAGGGGTTCCTGCACATTGTTGATGTCAGCTTATAATGTAGTGCATAAAATAAAATTCAGATGCTTGGTATCGGCAGTTAACACCTATTAATAAACAGTAAAACTCTGTATTTTGTTGTCTGCATTTGATCCCATAATTTGGAGTTGAACATCTCTATCCATAGCTGGCTGGTAAAATAAAATCAAACTTGTGCCATAACAAGAGCCAGCATAAATCTGTTCTGTTACGTATTGTTTTCCCTAGTATGTTTCTTATAATCTCGTATGAAAAACATAAATACGTTAACTTGAGGTAATTATTTAACTGATCATCATATAGTGCAACAGGAGATTAAGAAATAAAAGAAATAACCCAGTATTTTAGTTGGATACGAAGGCATTTGCTCATCTCATTTTGGAAGGATAATTGTTTTGTTAATTCGGAATCTACTTATATGGCCACTTTAGGAAAAGATGGCTGTGAAGTCACATGTTTACTTTCAGTTCTCCACCAGATGTGCAATCTGGTCGGTCTGAAACTGTGTTTATTTGTTACAATATACACAATGTGTGCATCAGTCTTGTGTAATAAGAGCATGTTGATAAAAGGTACAGATGATTGGAGGTTGTTCAGTTTTTCAATGGAGAAACAAAACTACATGGAAAAGGATGATTGTATCTACGCGTGTAGGTGTCATCTCAGTGGAACATTTGCACAATGTTGTCATCTGCTTCAGACATTTTGAGAATGGGGATTAAAGAAATTTGCCAATGATTATTCTAAGGGTCCGATGTCGGAACAGATCATAGGGGTAATCTGAATTAATTTTGTCACTCTATGTTATTTTTTTCCTTCAGGTTATTGCATTTTTTTAACAATAAGCTTCTGTGGTTCTCGTCACTATTGATCATAATTAAAACAAGAATGAAATGTTTATTCAGAGGTGTCTCCTGACAGTCCTTTGTACATGAGGAAGATCACAATTGTACATGAGGAAGATCACAGTCATCAGGTAATCTGAAGCAGTACAAATTAGATGGCTTGTAACCTCTTTCGGAATGCTACAGATAAATAACCACTCTGAATACACATGATCCTGCACAGTGACACAATATTGTTTCAACCATATCTCCCTCTCCCTCTCTCTCTCTCTCTCTCTCTCTCTCTCACACACACACACATGCACACACACTAAAAACAGCAAGTCTTTTTGTTTTTTATTTTTGTTGTTAATTTAATGAGTTTACTTTTGCTAGCATATAAGTTGCACATAACTTCGACATGTACACATATCACAGCTTACACTTTACCAATAAATAATACATATATCATTACTTACACTTTACCAATAAATAATACATATATCATTACTTACACTTTACCAATAAATAATACATATATCATTACTTACACTTTACCAATAAATAATACATATATCATTGCTTACACTTTACCAATAAATAGTACATATGCATTAAGCAGCGATACATGCCCATGTGATTTGCACCATATTAATCTCATTACTAACATAACAGACTATAACAGCTACTAAGATGTTGGAGGCTGGGAGTAATAACATTTTCCAGAACATAATAGACTATACAAGGCAGTCAGTATAAATGGTGGAGGAAGAACCAAAACAAAATTGTTGTTTCAGCCATCTCTCTCTCAATTATTAAAAACAAAAGTCTTTCTGAGAATTTTAATTCTTTTTGTAATCAGATTTTTTAGTTGAGCAATACAAGACCAAAATTGTCTGCTTTTTATATTAGTACAGTTACGTTGGACAGTATCACATATCACAGAGACCTTGTTCAGGTCCAATCCCTTTTATTTTTCATAATCTGACACATTTTTTGTGTATAAAAATTAACAAGAATTATGGTGATATTAATGAGGTGATTTTGCATCGGATTGGTTGTGTTTTTTACCACTCTTGAAGTCCTATTTTGCATCGGATTGGTTGTGTTTTTTACCACTGGAAGTCCTATTTTGCATCAGATTGGTTGTGTTTTTTACCACTCTTGAAGTCCTATTTTGCATCGGATTGGTTGTGGTTTTTACCACTGGAAGTACTATTTTGCATTGGATTGGTTGTGTTTTTTACCACTCTGAAAGTCCTATTTTGTATCGGATTGGTCGTGTTTTTTACCACTCTGAAAGTCCTATTTTGCATTGGATTGGTTGTTATTTACCACTCTGAAAGTCCTATTTTGCATCAGATTGGTTGTGTTTTTTACCACTGAAAGTCCTATTTTGCATTGGATTGGTTGTGTTTTTTACCACTCTGAAAGTCCTATTTTGCATTGGATTGATTGTGTTTTTTTACCACTCTGAAAGTCCTATTTTGCATCGGATTGATTGTGTTTTTTTACCACTCTGAAAGTCCTATTTTGCATTGGTTGATTGTGTTTTTTTCCACTCTGAAAGTCCTATTTTGCATTGGATTGATTGTGTTTTTTACCACTCTGAAAGTCCTATTTTGCATCGGATTGATTGTGGGGTTTTTTACTACTGGAAGTCCTATTTTGCATTGGATTGGTTGTGTTTTTTACCACTGGAAGTCCTATTTTGCATCGGATTGATTGTGTTTTTTACCACTCTGAAAGTCCTATTTTGCATCGGATTGGTTGTGTTTTTTTACCACTGGAAGTCCTATTTTGCATCGGATTGATTGTGTTTTTTACCACTCTGAAAGTCCTATTTTGCATCGGATTGGTTGTGTTTTTTACCACTGGAAGTCCTATTTTGGATCAGATTGGTTGTGTTTTTTACCACTCTGAAAGTCATGTTTTTTACAGCTCTGAAAGTCATTTTGCATCGGATTGGTTGTGTTTTTTACCACTCTGAAAGTCATATTTTGCATTGAATTGGTTGTGTTTTTTATCACTCTGAAAGTCATATTTTGCATCGGATTGATTGTGTTTTTTTACCACTCTGAAAGTCATATTTTGCATCGGATTGGTTGTTTTTTACCACTCTGAAAGTCATATTTTGCATCGGATTGATTGTGCTTTTACCACTCAGAAGTCATATTTTGCATCGGATTGGTTGTGTTTTTTACCACTCTGAAAGTCCTATTTTGCATTAGATTGGTTGTTTTTTACCTCTGAAAGTCCTGATTTGGATCTGATCAGATTGGTTTTGTTTTTTACCACTCTGAAAGTCATATTTTGCATCGGATTGATTGTGTTTTTTACCACTCCGAAAGTCATATTCTGGATCTGATCGGATTGATTGAGTTTTTTACCACTTTGAAAGTCCTATTTTGCATCGGATTGATTTGTGTTTTTTACCACTCTGAAAGTCCTATTTTGCATCGGATTGATTGTGTTTTTTACCACTCTGAAAGTCCTATTTTGCATCAGATTGGTTGTGTTTTTTACCACTGGAAGTCCTATTTTGCATTGGATTGATTGTGTTTTTTACCACTCTGAAAGTCCTATTTTGCATCAGATTGATTGTGTTTTTTACCACTCTGAAAGTCCTTTTTTGCATTGGATTGATTGTGTTTTTTACCACTCTGAAAGTCCTATTTTGCATTGGATTGATTGTGTTTTTTACCACTCTGAAAGTCCTATTTTGCATCGGATTGATTGTGTTTTTTACCACTCCGAAAGTCATATTCTGGATCTGATCAGATTGATTGTGTTTTTTACCACTCTGAAAGTCCTATTTTGCATCGGATTGGTTGTTTTTTTACCACTCTGAAAGTCCTATTTTGCATCGGATTGATTGTGTTTTTTACCACTCTGAAAGTCCTATTTTGCATTGGATTGATTGTGTTTTTTACCACTCTGAAAGTCCTATTTTGCATCGGATTGGTTGTTTTTTACCACTCTGAAAGTCCTATTTTGCATTGGATTGATTGTGTTTTTTACCACTCTGAAAGCCATATTTTGTATTGGATTGATTGTGTTTTTTTTCCACTCTGAAAGTCCTATTTAGCATTGGATTGATTGTGTTTTTTACCACTCTGAAAGTCCTATTTTGCATTGGATAGATTGTTTTTTACCACTCTGAAAGTCCTATTTTGCATTGGATTGGTTGTTTTTTACCACTCTGAAAGTCCTATTTTGCATTGGATTGATTGTGTTTTTTTACCACTCTGAAAGTCCTATTTTGCATTGGATTGATTGTGTTTTTTACCACTCTGAAAGTCCTATTTTGCATTGGATTGATTGTGTTTTTTTACCACTCTGAAAGTCCTATTTTGCATTGGATTGATTGTGTTTTTTTCCACTCTGAAAGTCCTATTTTGCATTGGATTGATTGTGTTTTTTTACCACTCTGAAAGTCCTATTTTGCATTGGATTGATTGTGTTTTTTTGCCACTCTGAAAGTCCTATTTTGCATCGGATTGGTTGTTTTTTACCACTCTGAAAGTCCTATTTTGCATTGGATTGATTGTGTTTTTTACCACTCTGAAAGTCCTATTTTGCATTGGATTGATTGTGTTTTTTTTCCACTCTGAAAGTCCTATTTTGCATACAGTTTTGATCAGATTTGGAATGTGCATCATGAAGATCTCATACAACTTTGCTAATGACAAGATCCACACCTAGTACTGCATAATAGGTAATATTGCATCTGATTGTCCAAGCTTGTTATTACTGTGAAAATCCTTTTTTGATGACTTTGTCCCATTTCTTTTGCATGATATAACCAGTAATGTGATGAAAGGATTGTTAAAACCAATAAACAAAGCAAACTAATTTTCATTAAACATGGAATATACACTTTCATGAATTTAATTGGTAATCTAGGTCTTGATCAGAATGGCTGACCTTATTACCACTCTGGAAGGTTTTATTTATCAGACTTCCTGAATAATCTTAAAATCATCAAGGTATCAGATTCCTGAGCTATATCTGTATGGGTTACTGAGGCAGTGTTGCATTTGATTGGCCAAGTTTGTCAGCACTTTTCCTAGTCCACCTTTTTTTAACTTATAAAAAGATCTTAAATCGTCCAAGTATTCCTTTTAGTGTTGTGAACAACATTTCTTTGAATTCATGAGATGATCTTGCACCAGATTGACTGAACTTACCACTTTAGGTATGGTACATGTATTTCTGACCCGATTTTTATTTTTTTAATGCTTATTATTCACCGCATATAGGTTGGGGAACCATTCCACTTCTGACCTGATTTTTGTCAAACTTGTTAAAAAGGGCAATATCAAGATGTTTGATTTAGCTTTATTATGAGTGAGACCCATGTATATTTATGAGGTGCTGTCCTATTTCATAGAACTGAGCTTGTTAAGAATCTAATGACAGTAATATTTATAGAATTTTTATCATACTCGGTAAATGGGCCAATATTATCAAGATCATGGTTAAATATGATTACAAGCGACATCCATGTATATTAATGATGTGATCATACATCTAATTGAGTTTTCTCAACACTCCAGCAATTATGTTTCTTATGAGATTTTTTTTAATTGTTGTGTGTCATTCAGATGTTGGATTAGTTTGATAATTAGCATGATCTGTGTATATTTATGAAGTATCTTCTATCTGGTTGCATGATCTGTGCATATTTATGAAGTATCTTCTATCTGGTTGCATGAACTTGCTACCAGTCAGACAAAGTCAATTCTAGAACTGAAAATTTAGGGATGAAACACTTCACTCTCGTTGAAAAAGGGGGCCGCTGGAGGGGCGGGGGGGGGGGGCTTTTCTAAATACAGATGCAATTCATTAAAGAAATAAAAGTAGGATTTGAAAATATAATATACAACTTAAGCACATTCATTTGACTGTTAATTTTTGAGAAATTAGGATGAATCCAGCAATCACATGTTCTAGAATAGACCTTGCTCAGGAGACGGAATTTTTTATCCGATTTTGCTCCAGCTCGGTCAGTAAGCTTAAGTCATCTTTGGTGTGTTCTGTAGTCAGAGTAGACCGATTACTGAGATAGGGGAGCTGGTAATGCTGGACAATACAATCCATAGGACTCCATTTTTAATCTTAGCCAGGTCAGCTTTTATCATTTGTGTCTTCTTTTACAATTGTTTATGTACTCATTTCCTATATTACCATTATCATCGCACCCTCTCCTTTTCAAAACTCTTCTCTACTACATCCAAAGAAAAGCAAGAGACATCAATTCCAAGAATTTGCCTGAGTTTATTTAATTTAAAACTATTTAATATAAAGCCACAAAGATAGCTGAGGGTTATTTATAATAGCATTATTTGGATTCATCCATACATTCATAACGGCACCAAAGTGAAATATTTTCAGTTGCATATGTTTTGACATGAAACTTGATAATATTCATGATCATATCCCATCAATAAACTGAATAGTTTCACAAGTTAATTTCCTTTCACAGAAGATTTCTGTCAGATACATCCATTGAAAGGGACATGAAGGATAATAACCCATTTGGACATGACAACTACAAGTAATTACTGCCATGTTACTTGCTGACAATAAAGCCAAAAACAAAAAAATTATGCTATGTATTGTTTCAGACAACTTATAGGTTCCTTCAGATCTTGTCTGTCTGGATGGCCCTTGCATACCATAGCATAATTTAGTTTTGTGATTTGCAGCATTAAACCCTGACTAGGTACTTGTCTTTGCATTTATGATGAGGGGTTGTGCCAAAAGATTGAAGGTTGAATGCTCATCCACCAGCCATGACCATTACAGTAAAACAAGTATAAGTAATGTAATTGTAAATTTTATTTAAACCTTGTCATTTGGTGGGGGCAACAGGCCATCACATTGCAAGAATTTAATGGGCTTCCTGTAGGATCGGGGATACAAAATAGGTGCAATGTGCCCTAATACATGTCATGAGTGTCAGCTGATGGTCTGGCAGGACTTACAGTTGCCCTGATACATGTCATGAGAGGGCAGCTAATGGTCAGGCAGGAGTCACAGTACCATGGTGGTTAGCATTCCAGTCTCATGACTGAAGAGGTGAGGTTTTAAGTTCCACCATTGACAGCAGTTGTACACCCCTGTTCATGGCACATTATTGCAATTCGTTGCCTCGGCACTAATAATACTTGTATTGCTGTGCCATAAAACACAAAACCAGACTATAGAGAATGTAGTTTTATGTTAAGATTGAGTACTTCAGTCTGCTTGAGAATTTTAAATTGGTGCAATATTTGCCTTATTTGTGTGTGTGTCTTGAATAAATCAGAATGTGTCTGTGTACCTTAATTGATAAATCCCCAAATCAGTGTGTGTGTGTGTGTGGTGTCAGTGTGTATTAATTGTTAAATCAGAGATAACCATGCATATTAATTAATACAACATTTTCTATAAACTCATAATTTTCTGTTGAAAAGTGTTCTGTTGTGAAATTGGTCAAGATGTCAGATTTTCAGTCAGCCTTGGCACAGTATAGTCATACGATCCTATTACCCCAGATGGTATTATATATCAAGGACACTTAGCCACATGATGGACATCAATCTGATCATAATTATGAAGTTACCAACCGCATCAAGTCATAATAACTTGAACTAAGTAGAGCTTAAATGCAATATGAATGTGAAGATTTCCTCATCATTTTATTTCAGTTTTGATTACTAACATTTTAATATTTTATTATTATATGGTCAAACAAGCTCATCACCCAGACTGTGACGATTGTTATGGTTGGGGTGGGGTGCTCCCAGTGTTTTATTTAAACTATTATAGAAATCCCACCCAGGCTCTGTTTTGTTGGAAGTTAAATTTAGTGAAAGTTAGATGTAAAGCTCCGAGCCCCCCAGTCAACAATGCCTATGGTTAGATGGTTAAATGTACAAAAAAGGTTGAAATTCAATGAATAACAATTTAATAACAATTCATTAATCAAACGACTCAAATTTCCAATTACACTCCTTCCGCTCGACCCTTTAATAAGCCTATTACATCACTTGATTAGCAGTGTGAGATTGATTTCCACCTGTCCTTGTATTTCTACTCATCTGGTGTATCCTTTCTCTCTCCTATTTCTCCCAATTCCTTCTCTTCCTCCTTGACTTTTCTCCAAATTCCTTCTCCTTCTCCTCCTCCTTGACTTTCTCTAGACTCCTCCTCCCGACTTTCTCTAGACTCCTCCTTCTCCACTTTCTTTCCCATGACTACCCTTCTGTTGACTTCGACTGTCTCAACTATTCTCATTTCCGTCTCCAACTCTTGAAGACTTGAGACCCAATGGAACCCAAAGTTCTTTGTCCCCTACAAAGCTTCCTGTGAAAACACAAGGATGGTACAATCTTTTTCCTTTGCCCTCTCATCTCACACTACACACAGCCTACCTCAGATAACGGCTATTAAATTTCTTCGGTCACGCATTTGTTCACATCAAGATAACAATACGTTCTTGCATGATAAAACAAACCTCATAATACAGCACAGTATCAGTTACTTTTTATACATACATCAATAAATTCCGTCACATCAGTACATTTTCCTAATCCCGTTATACTAAACAATATCACAATAATTAGACACATTTCTTTACCTTACAACTCATACAAAGTATGCAAATATTCAAATATCTAGGCTCTGATATATTCATATGTCCATAGTAACTAATCTTACGTACTTCAACCATTCCAAATTCACAATTCAAGCATGTGTAATTTCTAACATAACACATTAATAAATGCACTGGTTTACTACGAAGTACCCTAATAGTGAATTACAAAACTAATTCTGACCACAAGCTAACAATCTACAAATTCCACCTCGCATCTAATAATTCTCTGTGTAGGCTCAAGCCCATTTCTCAAATACGCATGAAAATGAAACACTACAAAGGTAATTCTACATACTAAATGATCCTAGTAGTTAAGTATACATACTACAAATAATTACAATCATGATGCCATATTATTCTGCAAAAATCGAGCAAATAACTTATTGACCTTTTCAAAGCTTTGTCTTTCCTTAGAATCTACCTCTAAGTTTTGCCGCCAAATTACGAGTGGCTTCTTCTTGGAGTAAACCCTATTGATCTGCAATCCCTCTAGGTGAATAATGAATTTTCTCTTACGAGTTCTGAAAGTATCATTCGGGTTGGAATTGTTATCACACCCTCTATCTCAATTTCGATTGGATATTGCTGTGAACCGATCCAATCAAACTTAGCGTACAATGTCCCTCTCACTGTCTGTCAACATGGGGACGGGTAAGAATATGCCACATTCACCACATTGACTTTCTTTTGATCTTTGGACCAACCTTTAACACATAGGTGTGGTAACTGCAAGCCTTTGTTAAGTCATGTGATCTATCACCTTTGCTGATTCAAGTTTCCAGTCTCCGGCTGGTCAGGTAACCTTGTGTAAGAGTTCAACACTAGCCCCAACGGCAGTCTTTAGACATCAAACACATGGTCGTGGTAATATTCCCAAGACAGGTAGACTATAGCTTATACGTGACTTTATAGCTGGGGCTTAGCAAACGTGACACAGACAATATAAATATTAAGAGTCCGTATCTGTAGAAATTATATTAAATTTACTAGCTGGAGCACTCCCCAAGAATTTGATTGGTTTTGTTATGTTTGTTTGGGGGGGGGGTTCTTGATTTTTAAGGTTAGTATTATGTTGCATGTATAATGATATGGTGGTACCTTCCTGTTGATAAGATTTGAAAAAGGCCCATGAGTGGATGAAGAATCAATTACTTAGAACCGCTTTTATCCTGTCTAATAGCTACCTGCGATACAAAAAGCAGTACTAGCATCTCCTTGGACTATTGACAATTCTGAAATAGGAATGATACATTTTGTTAGTGTTAAAAAGATATGTTGATTTAAGTACCATTGATTACTGCATTCTACATGTAGAATTACAGGCATATGAATCTTACAGAACTCTTACATTTTCTTTCATGGAATTGGTTCTCTCTTACATCACTTTTGATAAGAAGAAATTTCATGGCTTTGAAATGATTGCTTTCACTCAAATTTATTTCTTTGAGAGTTTGGTAATTTTAGCTGAGCTAGATTGGAAGATAAATGCAACAGAGAGCAAAGAAAAATAAACCAGATGCATTATCATAAATCTCTTTCCTGTTCCACCAGTAATATAAAACGTGTACATTATATCCCTTGTTAAATGAGCCAACACTCAATAATGCCAATATCACCAATATAAAATGTGTACTGTATATCCCTTGTTAAATGAGCCACCACTCAATAATGCCAATATCACCATTAAGGTAGCATGTACACTTGCTGACAAGTCCAACTGCAGATGTCAACCCAGATCACTGGCAAATCAGGGTCTTTGTTGCTTGTTTTACTGATTATTCCTGACAGACTGCAGAGGGTCTATGCGATTTGCAGTTGGACTGAACTTATAATTGAGTAAACTATATACATGTATGATATCTTGATTTGATAAAATCAATGCATACTGTACAGCTGTAAATAACATCACATTATGACATCACATGACATCATCAGTATGACATCATCAGTACAACATCACATTATGACATCATCAGTATGACCTCACAACGTAACCAAGGAGTATTGTAGTCAAGTATGGACAACTGGCAGACCCAATACATCCATGATGTAACCACTGCTTTTATTCTCTGTATTCTGAAACGTCGTCAATTCAGATTTCATAAGTGATGTGAGCTTCATACAAAGATTGTTAAACAGAAAAGTCTAGCAACCGTAGTCAACAAAAATTGATTTTAACGAGGGAATAGATTAAATCACTATATTCAGAGTAAAAAAAAAATGTTACAAAAATTCCTTTCACAGCAATTAAACATTATAAGGGCATTTTTTTTAAATTAACAAAAAAACTTGCTATCTTGTATAATAAGACTACCTAAGGGGAATAAATTAAAAAGAATTTCATTATAAAATCCAATAAGGTGGAAGGGCTGTAACAGTCTCACTCCATCTGCAAGGGGGGCCCAGAGTGGCTGAGTGGTCTAAAGCACTCACCGTTATGGATCACTGCCATCTCACCTCTGTGTTGGTTCGAGTCTTGGGCTCGGCCAGTGTGGGTACGTGAGAAAGCTTGCCAGTAGCTTCTTGTGGGTCAGTGGTTCTTTCTGGGGTTTACTCAGGTTCTTCCTCCACTATTTATACTGTCTGCCATGTATAGTCTATCATGTGCTGAAAAATGGCATTAAACCCTACAACACCAACAACAACAACAACCATCTGCAAGGTCAAGATATGTATAGTCATAATGCCGAAAACTCTTGGAGAGGCTGAATTTACAATAACATAGTTACAACCTTTGTCTCTTATTGAGTTATGAATAAGAAATGTATACAATTTTAATAATTTTGCAGTAACAGTCATGTGAAAAGAAAGTCATAAGTCAACAGAATGTATATGAGACTGCATGAAACATTTGGAAATATGTATGATCGGCCACATACACTTCCAGTTGTGCAAAAGTGATGTGAGCTCAGTCAAAATATTCTCTCACCAACATTCACTTTTTTTTTATAAAGAGATACTATACTATTTAACCAGTGCACATTTTTTTTTTTTTTAATTTCAGTTACCCTGGCTAGAGAGTCAGGTGAGCTTGTCATATGGCCTGCATCCATCTGTAAATATTTACTGAGTTGAACGTCTGAAGAAAAAAAGTCTTATAATAATTTTTGTCGAATTTGGCAGAGAGCATTCTGTCATGGAGGGCTTTCAGATTTATACACATGATGCTGATCTGCCATATATATGGCCCCTGTTATTAAAAATAGGACACACTTAAAACAACTTCTCAAAAACTTCTCAAGACAATTTGACAGCATCCTAGCATGAAGGCCTTTCAGATTTGTACATATGATGCCAGTCTGCCTGACTCAGAGATGGCCACCATCACAAATATGTATCCCTTGACCATCACACTTATTGCAGTTTCCAGCTACTATATAAACACCAGACCAGTTTTAACCAAACATGGAACATCATCCTGTCATAAAGGTCTTTCAGTTTTGTACAAATGATTGTTTTCTGCTATTAAATATGGCTGCCATGCCTAAAAATAGAAAAGCTATAAACAACTTGTCCACAGAACTGCTGTTTAGAATTTGATCAAGCTTGACAGAAAGCATCCTGGCATGAAACCTTTCAGGGTTGTTCAAATGATGCTGATCCAACATGAAGTATGAAACTCAAAAGAATATTACCAAATTTAAAAGAAAGCATCCTGGCATAAAAGGTATTCAGGTTTATGTAAATGATATAATCCACCATCAAATATGGTGACCATTACAACAAACTGCTGAAAAAATATTTACCAAACTTTTCAGAAAGCATTCTGGCTTCAAATGCTTTCACTTTTATCAATAGGAAAATTTCTCCAACATTATAAATGTAATATGGCCAAATTTGACAGAAAGCGCCTTGGCATGAAGACCATACCAGGTTGGTAAAAGGAAGCTGATCCACCATCCAAGATGGCAGCTGTTGCAAAATATATGGAAACTTTCAAGCAACTCATCAAAAGAAACCCCTCAACAGAATTTGACCAAATTTAACAGAAATGCACCCATCATTGAGAGCATTCAAGTTTGTACCAATACTGCTGATCTACCATTAAGTATGACCACCACCCTTTAAATAACTTCTTCACTAAAACCGCTTGGCAGTATTTGACCAAATCTGACATCATTCTGGTATTGAGTTCTTTCAAAATTTGTGCCAATGATGCTGATCCACAATCAAATACAAAAACATTTTAGTGACTACTGATAAAGAACTGCTCAGCAAAATTTGACCAAACTTTACAGAAAGCACAGAGTTGTTGTATTTATAAATGGTTTTCAAGTTGCTTCAAATGATCATAGTCCAGTTTCAAATACAACCGACATTACTAAAGGTAAAATAAAAAATTTCATAACTCAGAAACTGCTCAACAGATTTTAACTAAATTGACAAATCATTCTAGTGTTAAGGGTTAGCAAATTCATAAAAATGATGCCAAAGTGCCATCATATATGGTAACTGTTACAACATACGAAGTCATTTAAATGACATCTAAAAATCCCTCAACACAATTTGACAGAAAACATTGTGGCTTGGAGGGCTTTCAAAATTGGACAGATGATGCCAACAAATATGACTGATGTTACAGAAACTTTATCACCTTCTAAATAACTGCTTTATAGAATTTGACAAAAAGTGTCCTAACTTGAACATCTTTCATATTTATACTGAAGACGCTGTTTCATCATCAAATATGGCACCCATTACTTAAAACAGAAATACATTTATACAATTTTATTTTTTTTAAACTAGCTGAACAGAATTTGACTCCACAATTCGTGACATAGTGGCCTTTCAGTATTGGAAATATATGCTCATGTACTGTCAGATATGGATAAAGATACAAAATCTTATTAAATCTGACCCAGATTTCTTGGTCAACTGCTCGTGTATTAGCCTATTAAGTATGTGTGTATCAGCCTACTAGGTACATGTGTATCAGCCTACTAGGTACATGTGTATCAGCCTATTAGGCACATGTGTATCAGCCTACTAGGTACATGTGTATCAGCCTACTAGGTACATGTGTATCAGCCTACTAGGTACATGTGTATCAGCCTATTAGGCACATGTGTATCAGCCTATTAGGCACATGTGTATCAGCCTACTAGGTACATGTGTATCAGCCTACTAGGTACATGTGTGTCAGCCTACTAGGTACATGTGTATCAGCCTATTAGGCACATGTGTATCAGCCTACTAGGTACATGTGTATCAGGCTACTAGGTACATGTGTATCAGCCTACTAGGTACATGTGTATCAGCCTACTAGGTATATGTGTATCAGCCTATTAGGCACATGTGTATCAGCCTATTATGGGTACAACTACATGTGTATCAGCCTATTATGGGTACAACTACACGTGTATCAGCCTATTATGGGTACAACTACACGTGTATCAGCTTATTAGGTACATTAGGTAGACTAGTGTCAAAGTTAAAAAGATAGTCAAGGCTTGAGCAACTAATGTAAAATTTTAATAAGGTGGATAGTAAAGGTTTGAGAGACTAGTGTATAAGTTAAGATGGGTAGTAAAGACCTGAGAGACTAGTGTCAAAGTTAACAAGATAGAAAAGGCTTGAGAGACTAGTGTCAAAGTTAACATGGTGGATAGTTTAGGTTTGAGACACTAATGTTATTGTTAACAAAGGGAATATTAAAGGTTTGAAAGACTAGTGTCAAAGTTAACAAAGTGAATAGTAAAGGTTTGAGAGACTAGTGTCAAGGGTAATAAGGTTGATAGCGTATAAGTTCAGAGAGGTTAAATTACATGAGCAGTATTTTAAATTTGTCAAGAAAAATACATTATGTTACTTAGACTAAACACAAGAAATATTGCAGATGTTCATTACATCACAGGTATTAACAGTACTTTCTTTTGAGTGTCTCACAATTTATATATATATATATATATATATATATATATATATATATGTATACTAATTAATATTGCTAAAAAATTAAATTCTTTAAAAACTGTCCAAACTTTCCAATTTTCAGTGGTGAATCATGTATGCAAATTTTCCATGGTTTATACAGCCCAAGACAGCTGCTTTTCAATGACACAAGCACTTCCAAACAATTAAAGGAGCATTTTATATCAAACTTTATCATTTTCCTTGAACCTTTATCACTGTCATAACCCATGACACATCATTTGATCCAACCAATTTTATCCCATTTGATTTATTATCATGTTTTTAAAAAAAATTTGGAAATATCAGAACAAAAATTCTGAATTTAAAAATTGATATTAATTATTCAGTTATAACATTCTTTTGCTCAAATAAAATCCAATAGTTTAGTAAAAAATTTTGGAATTTCTCAAAAAATTCAAGGACTTCTCAAGGATAAAACCAGCTTTTTCACAGTTCAAGTTGTTTTCAAGGCAACCCTTAACTTTAAGAATTATTTTCAAGGCCACAAAATGATTGTGGTCCCATGTCCATGACCAATCTTTTTAAGGCAGCAGACATTATATATTATAAGTATTAATCTGTCAGACCATTACCATTTCTCACTTCCTCCTATAAATTAAATAAAATGGGCTTATTCTTCCTTAAAACACCTGAACAGTCATAACAGTGCATTCATGCATCAGAAGTTCATTGTTCAATGGTGACACTGGATTTGTAACAAAAGCATGTGCAACCTACAACATGTGGGTCGGATCTGGCCTGCAGCTTGGTTTTGTAGTCTTATTTACGTCATAGGGTGCGACTTTACAAATCACTTATCTTACCCACACCCTGGAGGAAGTTGAACATGCCTGGGACATGCATCTATTGATAATTTCATTGGCTGTATGGGACATGCATCTATTGATAATTTCATTGGCTGTATGGGACATGTATCTGTTGATAATTTCATTGGCTGTATGGGACATGCATCTATTGATAATTTCATTGGTTGTATGGGATATGCATCTATTGATAGTTTTATTGTCTGTATGGGATATGCATCTATTGATAGTTTTATTGTCTGTATGGGATATGCATCTATTGATAGTTTTATTGTCTGTATGGGACATGCATCTATTGATAATTTCATTGGCTGTATGGGATATGTATCTATTGATAATTTCACTGGCTGTATGGGACATGCACCTATTGATAGTTTTATTGTCTGTATGGGACATGCATCTATTGATAATTTCATTGGCTGTTTGAGATATGCATCTGTTGATAGTTTCATTAGCTGATTGGGACATATATCTGCTTAAAATTAATATTTATTGATATCGTTTTAAGTTTATGTTAGAATTTTGTTTTGAATGATAACAGAAAGTCTGTCTATATAAGTTTGGTGATACTGGGAAATGTCTTCATGGTTTTGCTTTGTTCAGTATCAGGCCTGTGCCTTCAGTTTCAAAGAGCAGCAAGTATGGTTGATATCTCACTCAGCTAATAACATGGCATATACCATTACAGCTCCCCTAGTTAGTGTGGTGAAGATCTCACAGCAGTGAGAAAATTAGATCAAACAGAACTTCCTGCAACATGGTATATACATGGATCATTATGGCTCCCTTAGTCAGTGTGGTGGAAATCTCACCACAATGAGAAAATCAGGTTGAACAAGACTTCCCATTCCATGGTATATACATGTATCATAATGGCTTCCTTGATCAGTTTGATGAAGATCTTACAGCAGTAAGAAAATCAGATCCAACAAAACTTTCTATAACATGGTATATACATGTAGTATTATGGCTCCCCTAAGTCAGTGTGGTGCAGATCTCACAGCAGTGAGAAAATCGCGTTGAACAAGACTTCCCATTGCATGGTATATACTTGTACCATTATGGCTTCCTTACAGATGTGGTGCAGTTGTGACAGAATAAGGTTGAACAAGACCTCCTATAACATTCAATATCGCTCCCCTGATCAATGTGGTTAATATCTTACATAGTTGAAAAACAAGCTGATCATCCTGTAATATGGTATGTACCAGGTGTGAGCAAAACTATGGTTCTTGGACTGGATCCTGGCAGTGACCTGTTTTTGTCAGTTAAGATACCTCATAGGTTGTGGCAGTTAAAAATCACTTAGGTGGCGCTCTACAGTTTCGTATTTTGCATAGGGTTAGAATTTTAAAGAAAAGGAATTCCCCTGGGTTTCCTCACTAGTTATACTGGCTATTTAAAAAAGACCTTGTATATCTTAGGTATTGTTAAAAGAACCTTTAATTCCCTTTATTTTGGTGTATGATTGATGGGTGTAATATGGGTTATAGAGTATACAGCTTGGCCTTAATCCAGATGTGCACCTTTCAAAAAAGTGCTAGCTCCACTTGGTCATTTTCACTTCCTGAACTTCAGAGGTAAATTGTGAAAAAAAGAGCCGATAACTTTTTTTTACATTTTATATATTTGGTAATTCATTCATTGCACTTTCAGAAGCTGGTATTGTCTAGTCTGGCAAAATTCATTTTTCCTATTTTAATAGGTGCTAAGGACGGAGTGTCACGTTAGACAAATTACTACAGGCTGAATTTTGGGCACGGTAGCGATGGTACTGGTTACACAGCAGTGTGCGCGGGTCATTTGCAAATTTCCAAAGTACAATATCCAAAGAAATGTCAGTCACATTACATCAAAGTAGCATAAAGGTATGCCAACATTCTCTCCACTGTGCATGTTTTAAATGCAAACAACTTCACCTTACATATGTCACTCTCTCAAAAGTACATAATAACTGGTGAGCGCCCCAGACTGGTATATACCCTTATGGCTCCCATGATTAATGTCATAAAGAAAGAACATGAGCAGTTATCTGCTTTGTTGACTGGCTTCTTCATCATTCTCTTGACTGTGTCTTATTTATTAAATAAACACAATGAATGCCAAATGAACCCAGTGACAGTCTATAAAGCCATCATCTAATTTAATCAAAATTAAGATAACAATGTTAGATCTCATGAAATTTATTCAACAGTTACAATGACTGACTTTTACACTTTCTTGGCTCAGATTTGCATCACAGAAATTCTTCCCTCATACCAGAATCATTCCAGGAAGGAAGTTTTTAGTCCATTATCCTGCAGTAAAGCATCTGATAATGTCATCTCCAGATAGGCAATTGTCTCTGTAAAAAGATGTATTTGCCCAGATTCTCCAAACTCCATCTGTATGATGGAACCCTAGATAAAATAAGCGGCCTGCAGGAATTTGGATTGGGAGCAAAAGGACACATTATTTTTAGATTACAGTAGAAGGTGCAGGCTCATTAGAAAGATAGGCTTTTAGATGCTGGAATTATTTTTAGCAAAATATTACTGGTACCACTACAATATAACCTTATTTTTACTGCTGTATATGTTCACAAACTCAATGTGAACTTTGATGATTTTTACAGATTTACATATGTGGTAGTAGATGATGAACACAGTAGTGTACACTTTCATTGTATGAAAAAAATAGACACCTAATAAGCTGTACAACTTTGAGGTATGTAAAACAAATACTGTATACTGGTATTCTTGCTTGTAAGTCGAGTCAAACTGCACATGACAAAGATCATGATCTGCCATGACATAATTTCACTGCCAGTCAGGGTCTCTGTTGTTTGTTCTTCTGATTACTCCTAACAAACTTCACAGACCCAGATCTGCTGGTATATTATGTGCCGCCAGATCTGGGTCTGTGCAGTTTGCAGCATTTGGACTCGTCTTATAAGCAAGTACATATGGAACACATTTGTGGTAGCTTACTAAACAGACGATAAGAAATCTTCCCCCCCCCCCCGCAAAACATTAAGTTATTAACAGTGCATGCATAGCATACAAAATATTTGCATAAAGAGAGATTATCAAATTACATACATCAAAGAAATTAATATATCTACCTAGATTATATTATTTAAGGCTTATTAGACCAATGGTAAACAGTGCATGTTTATTGTATATCTCATGGACTTGCCAGGAAAACTGATTTCCTCAATAACATGTATTCCCCTAATAGCTCACTTTACATTCCAGTATATAGCCGTCATCATAAAACATCTGTACAACATGGGTATAAAGCACATAGATGAAAATACAGTTAAGCATATGTGGGCCTTCCAGTTTTTTGGGTAGCAAAATGTACATATGCATGTGTAAAAGGAAATTGATATTGATCCTTTTCTGATGGTTTTTCTGTCCTGATTACATGAGTAATGCAACTATTTATCTACAATATATACTCGATTGTAAGTCGGGTCCAAATGCAAACAACATAGATCATAATGCACCAGATTCTCTGTTTTTGTTCTGCTGATGACTCCTCACTAACTGCATCGAACTTATCTGCCAGCACAATTAAATGTGATGGCCAACCTGGGTCAATGAAGTGTTGTAGAAGGACCTGACTTGCAAATGAGTATATCTGGTATACAGTACCTTGTATTGTTACTGCCTCTGTTTTGATATGTATATTCTTCTATTTTTTATCAGTCAATTGTTATATCCCTGCATCAGTCATCTGTTCAGCAACACTTGGTTGTGAACACTCAAGCAAATTAAAGTATGAACAGATTGTGATCAAACTTGGTGTGTTAGCTTATATCATTTTGGATAATGTTCATCTATAAGGACCATCTGTGCATGTTAATGCATTCTTCCAGGTCTTTTGCTGCACTTGTAAACAGAGGCTTCATATTTTTAACAGATTGTGATGAAACTTCATGTATAAACTTAATTGAAATCTTGAACAAGTTTTATTATGAGTGAAATCTGTGCATATTAATGAGGCATCTGATTGGTCATGCTTGTGAACACTCTTGTGGCATTATTTTTCAGGGTGGCATTTTCCACATTATAATTGTGACTTTGAGTACAGGAAGCAATTTGTGGAGAGAGGTACTCTTTACCTCAAATTTTGTTGGTTATAAAATAGTTTTTATTTTGCACTATGTAATCTTATGTTTTCTCACAGCACACCTTTCTTGTTTCACTTTTTGTACTTGTTTATGCAATTTGTGGAAAGTCAAGAGTTCCAATTCCAGTAATTCCATTTTGGTTTTGGTCTGGTGTTCTGTGACACAACAGAACAATTGGTTACAGTATTTCGTAACAAGGCAAGGCTTAAAGTGAATTGCCCAAGAAATGTACCATGGTAGCCTGGGCTGTACCAAGTGGTAGGATTCGAACCTGTACCTTTCTGGTCACAAGTCCAGCACTCTAACTACTGAACCACTGTGGCTGCAAATAGTAGTCATATTAAAACCATATACTGCATAGTAACACACAGTATGGTGCATGAAGGACACACGGTACTAATTGTATGGAAAAATGGGAACCAGCCTGGAAATGGATAACATAAAATACAGTATATATGGGTTTGGCTGGCCAGGATTGGTTAATAATGTAAGTTATATTTTAGGAAAAAGAATCTTTTGGGAGCTTATCCTAGTTGTAAGTGAAAAAAAATAGAGACATTGTTTTATTGATGGAATTTCAGTCCTTTAATAGTCTTGAGTTTGGAACACTCATTAAAATTAGCACCTGACTCTTTGGTGCAAAATCGAAAGCACATGTTTCAAACACATGCAGGTCCAGAAAATGCCACAGCTCATATCCTTTCCTCAACACAGAAGCTGACATCCAGGTTTCATCTATACTGATATAGGTTTGATCATGAGCACTGAGAAATTTTAAGTTATTGAATTTTTAGTATCATGGTGTTTGCTTAGGTTTACTGTTGGAACTGAATTAGTACCGCGAGTCCTGAAAGTACTTGCCAGGTTGCCTATTAAGGACACACGGTAGTAATTATATGGAAAAATGGGAACCAGCCTGGAAACAGGTGAACATAAAATAGAGTATAAATGGGTTTGTCCGGCCAGGATTGGTTAATAGTGTCAGTTCTGTTTTAGGAAAATGAATCTTTTGGAGCTTATCCTTGTTGTAAGTGAAAAAAAAATAGAGACATTTGTTTTATTGATGGAATTTCAGTCCTTTAACAGCCTTGAGTTTGGAACACTCATTACTAAAATTAGCACCTGACTCTTTGATGCGGAATTGAAAGCACATGTTTCAAACACATGCAGGTCCAGAAAATGCCGCGGCTCATATCCTTTCCTCTACACAGAAGCTGACATCCAGGTTTCATCTATGCTGATAAATATAGGTTTGATCATGAGCACTGAGAAATTTTAAGTTATTGAATTTTTAATATCACAATGTTTGCATAGGTTTACTATTGGAACTGCATTAGTACCGTGAGTCTTTAAAAGATAGCAGGGGAAGTAATCTATGATGATGATGACCATTGAAAATCACAGGTATGTAGTTAAGCAGAGTTCTTCCCCTTGCATATTTTTTTTTAACTTTCAATAAACCAAGTTATAAGCTTAGCAAATTAATACACATTAGGGATTGAAATGTACTTGCAGCTAGTTGCTGGTATCCTATGCAAGAGTGGGTTGCCAGGTCATTCTGGATTGACTGCTTTGTTGTGTTCTTAGGCAAGATCCTTTATTGTCATTGCGCAACAAAATCATCTTGGCATAAACACTTTACAGGGCTGAATTCAAATAAACCATAACTGATCATGTGCAGTATAAAATAAGTAACTAAGGAAAATCTAGTAAAGCTTCCAAGGACTATAGGCAAAACACCTTAAGGTGGGCTGAACCAAACCAAACCAAACATAGTAGTGTACTACTGACACACACCAATGAGTAAATGAGGAACCTTTGGTTTCTAATTCTGTATCATATATCTGGACCTAACAATATGGATAGCTTGCTGATGAGATAAGGAAGAAACATGTCAGTTTTAAGGTCATAAGGTCAGTGTCACTGATTGAAAGACAAACAAGGTTAGGGCATTTATGTCAAGGCCACAATGAAAGCATTGCTGCAAAGGTCAAAATGGGAGAGTGAGCATGTAGAACACTGTCTTAGCTTCATAATGATTGAGAGAGTGTGTAAATAAAATTTATCAAGGGGTATTGGGAATATAAACAAAAGCCATTATGCAAATTTACTATAACTGTAATCTTAACCCCAGAATCAAAGGGGACATGAACACATGTAATGGAATGAACTTTCTCAGCTTCATAATGATTCATGTCAGTTATGACGAAAATGCAAGTGTTTTAGGAAATAAATGCAGTTGAAACATATTAACCAAAACCTTAAGAAACTGTTGATAATGATGACAAAGACACTAGAAAAATGGCTACTGTATGTTGCATCATATTGAAGTGAACTTAATAAAAATGGTCTGTGCACAAATATTTCAGTTTTGAACTATGTAACATCACCAGAGTTTGTAATGGTATTTTATGAAATTTTTCCCAAATGTATATCATGAATGGAAGATGTGTCACATACCCTAGCTATGACCTTCCTCAAGGTCAAGGAAAAATGTAATTCTGTGAC
Source organism: Megalonaias nervosa (assembly GCA_016617855.1). Lineage (NCBI taxonomy): Eukaryota > Metazoa > Mollusca > Bivalvia > Unionida > Unionidae > Megalonaias > Megalonaias nervosa. The sequence continues at coordinate 31,302 of JAECUM010012601.1, read as the reverse complement.
TTGCATCCTTGTCCAGAGAACAACTTTGAACCACTGCAGATACATGAAATGAAACTTTAGCCTGTTATATATCATTTGTAGAGACTGTGTTGTTGCATACCACAGCCATGCGTCAAAGTCAGGGTCACAGCAAAGAAAATGAAACTCAGACTTGCATCTTTGTCCAGAGTATAACCACAGAAAATATTTCATTGAAACTTTAAACAGTTATATATCATGACTAGACAGTGTTTCGCATACCATAGTCATGCACCCTGCCTCAAGGGCAAAGGCATGGCAAGCAGAAATATAAATCAGTGACCTCTATCCATATATAAATATAACTTTTGAACTAATGAAGATATTTTAATGAAACTTTAGCCTGTTTATATCTTGACTTGACAAAGTCTTGCAGATTTTATATTCGTTTGCCAACTTGGGATAATGTACAGCAAGTCAGCAATGTGTTTCTTGATCCAGGCTTTATCTTATATATATATATATATATATATATATATATATATATATATATATACATACTGTATATAGTATACAATTTTAATATCTTTATGGGGGGGGGTATCAACTCATTGTACCTAATTTTACAATTTTACATTTTTTGGAAGGATTTAACTTCATAATTTTGTGCAGTTCATTTTTACATTTTGTTTTTACTTAACCTTTTGTTGGCACTATGTAGCCACTTTTGTGCCAAGATGCAATGAACCACTACTCTATTTACACGCACTGTTGCTTTTTAACCCTAGTATATATTCAATGAAACTTTACCTAGGTCCACACCATATCATAGCATAAGCAAGCATCTTGCTAAAAGGTCCATGTTGTTAGTAGAAAACATCACAAGATGAGTGTCATTTGCAGCACTCGTGATCTGTTTACTTACGATTCTGCTTTCTCGCTCTCAGTCCTTTCATTAATCAACCATATTTACAGAGCATGCTATTAAATTTGATTGCTAATATTATTTATTTAAAATGGCGGTACTGTAATACCACTAACAGTATTTATTTAAAATGGCGGTACTGTAATGCCACTAACAGTATTTATTTAAAATGACTACTGTAATGCCACTAACAGTATTTATTTTAAATGGCAGTACTGTAATGCCACTAACAGTATTTATTTAAAATGGCAGTACTGTAATGCCACTAACAGTATTTATTTAAAATGGCGGTACTGTAATGCCACTAACAGTATTTATTTAAAATGGCGGTACTGTAATGCCACTAACAGTATTTATTTAAAATGGCGGTACTGTAATGCCACTAACAGTATTTATTTAAAATGGCGGTACTGTAATGCCACTAACAGTAAGAACATCTAAGTAAGAACAAGGACATACATATTTCAAAAATATGAATATGTTAATTCAGATATTACCCTAACTAAATAAAATTTCCTGACTTAAGCATTTCATTATTTCTCTTCATGTAGAAAGATAAATTTCTCTTACAGTGCTCTCTTATTATAACACTGTCCATGAGCAGTGAAAGTGTCATGCATGACAAATAAGGCCATCTACTACAGCAGTTCCTCTTTATAACACTGTCAGTTGGAGTCGCGAAAGTGTCATGCATCACAAATAAGCCATCTACTACAGAACTCCCACATTATAACACTGTCAGTTGGAGTCGCGAAAGTGTCATGCATCACAAATAAGCCATCTACTACAGCACTCCCACATTATAACACTGTCAGTTGGAGTCGCGAAAGTGTCATCCATCACAAATAAGCCATCTGCTACAGCACTCTCACATTATAACACTTTCAGTTGGAGTGGTGAATGTGTCATCCATCACAAATAAGGCCATCTGCTCCAGCACTCCCACATTATAACACTTTCAGTTGGAGTGGTGAAAGTGTCATGCAACACAAATAAGGCCATCTGCTCCAGCACTCCCACATGATAATACTCTCAGTTGGAGTCGTGAATTTGTCATATATCACAAATAAGGCCATCTACTACAGCACTCCCGCATTATAACACTGTCAGTGGGAGTGTTGAAAGTGTCATGCAACACAAATGAGGCCATCTTCTCCAGCACTCCCACATTATAACACTTTTAGTTGGAGTTGCGAAAGTGTCATCCATCACAAATAAGCCATCTGCTACAGCACTCTCACATTATAACACTTTCAGTTGGAGTGGTGAATGTGTCATCCATCACAAATAAGGCCATCTGCTCCAGCACTCCCACATTATAACACTATCAGTGGGAGTTATCAAAGTGTCATGAATCACAAATAAGGCCATCTAGTACAGCAAACTCACATTATAACACTGTCAGTGGGAGTCAAGAATATGACCTGCATCACAAATAAGGCCATCTACTACAGCAATCCCACATTATAACACTGTTAGTAGGAGTCATGAATATGACCTGAATCACAAGTTAGTCCATCTTGTATAGCACTCATTACAACACTGTCATTGGGAGTTATGAAAGATCCCTCCATCACAAGTAAGGCCATCTAACACAATACTTTCTGTAACACTGTCATTGGGAGTGATGAATATGTCCTGCATCACAAGTAAGGTTGTCCTATACAATACTCATTACAAAATTGGAGCAGTGAATATGATTGCTTAGAGTAAAGCCATCTTATACAGTACTACACATTACGACACTGTCATCGGGAGTAAAAAATTTGTCCTGCATCACAGGTAAGGCCATCTAACACAATACTTTCTGTAACACTGTCATCGGGAGTAAAAAATTTGTCCTGCATCACAGGTAAGGCCATCTAATAAAATATTCATTATAACACTGTGGTGGACATAGAGCATACCACTTTATAGTGAGACTGCCTTATAATGAGGTACATAGTACCTGTAGTTCTACTACTGAATCATAAATTAGGACCCTTGACTATGCTTGCTTTGTAACAGGAACTATTATAATAAAATGCCTTATATTGAGGGAGTGTTCGATACTGGGATATGCTGAAAGCATAATGGTGTATATTCTACACAAAAACAAAAAATATAAGGTATTTGATAATGTAAAACCATGTAATTATTGGTTCTAATGAGCCAAGAACTAAATTCAAGCAGATTATGGCAATTAGCAATGACAGGACCAACTTGGGCCAAGGTAATGCATCCATTCCCATCATGGGTGCCAGCAGGATTTTTTGCCAGTGAGGTCAGGATTGGTGGGGGGGGGATCAGTCAGTCAGAGCCAGGAGAGTTAGTATAGTAAGCAGTCTGAAACTAAAGCAAATATTTACTAAGTGTTTTGAACAGACTCTTGTGACATATTTTCAGCTTCATTTGCATGATTAAACTTGTCGGAATTTATATATATATATATATTTGCAATATGATTTCGGAAGGGGGGGGCTTGTGATTCCCCCCCCCTTTACCTATGCTGAGAGCGCCCATGATTCCCATGCTTGCCTTGTATAAGAGACAGTATTACCAGTATACTGAGCAGAGCACTATGCCTCAACATTGACCATTAAACTGAGAGCAAAAAATTACATCTCTAGCTTGGGATTTGACATTTTATTTTCAATCTATTTACTGAACATAAAGTAAGTCCAAACTTAAGAATCAGTACAGTATTGTCTGTTATACATACTGTCACAGATATGAACAAATGTCCAGGCTTGTAGATTTTTAACATGCCCTGCTTATGTGTGTCCTTGGGAAAGGCACTTTGGTCCATTTCCTCAGCATGACAACAGTAAAACCTGTTTTCAAAGACCACTGCAGGGAGAGACTATCAGTCTTGAGAGACCAGATTCTTAATGTATAGATTGTGTAGTTTTTTTAGACCTGTTATGAGAGATCACCTACCTGTGAGAGACCACAGTTTTTATGGCAGAAGGGGTGGTCTGTCAGTACTTTTTCTACTGTATAGCCAGTACAGTACTACAGTGCTTATTAAACCCAAAATGAAAAAACGAGCAAACAAAAATTAATAGCCTGCATAGGCTCTTGCAACAACGGCAAATTGTTGAGGGTATACTGTTGCCAGATGAAGCCCGCAGGATCATTACTGTAAAAATGATGATGGAGTTTGTAAATACAACTTTTGAAAGAGCTTTAATCTCCATCACAAGTTGTATTTTAAATCCTCCATCATTGGCTAATTCTACACTAATGATTCTTCAGCTGGCATTACCACTCAGTCATGCAATTTAAACAAATTATTATGCCAGGTGTCTTTTAAGTTTCAGTTGAACAGTAACCAGGCATGTTGTAGTAGTGTAGTCTATTATTTTCATAAAACATTTTGCTCTGAAAACAGACAGGAAGTATCTACATAAAAACTTTAAACATTCCTCTTCTATTTTAACCTTTGACCCAGGTAGGAAATAGCTATTTTCAGGCTCAGATATGAGAATTTTGATAATTGTAATACAACAGAGTGCAGGTGGGAGGTGTTAATTTCATTCAGTAAATACAGTTTCTGATGCATTTTTGATCCTGCATACTTTGTGCATCCTGTTTTGTGTAAAATAGAGTTAGAGACTGACCTTGACACTTAAACAAAAATGTTTATATTTATGCATCCTCATAAGTGTTACGTACTACAGTGAGATCATGGTTGTTGTACTATTTCAGCATGCTGGAGTTGTCTATTCATGATAATGAGGCAGAGAGGGTTGTTTACTTGGGACAGTGGGGACAGATTGGACTTCTTTACATGGAGCAATGAGGGAGATCAGGATTGTTCTCTGGTGACAATAACATATCACAGATGTGATTTAGTTATGATGAAACAGAATGGGGCAGATAACAGTTGTTTATTTGGGACATTTAGGTACTGTATTTCAGGGTTGTTTACTTGGGACACAATGCAAATCAGAGTCACAACTAGTGATAACAAGGCAGATATGGTTGCCATTTGATTTTTAGAAGCAAAACTATGGTTTACAAAAGGAAAGGATGCAGATCTTGGTTAACTCAGGTCAAGCACAAGAGGGTCTTTGACTGTGTGAAACACAAATGTTTTCTATTCAGAACAATGAGGCAGATCAGGGTTGGTTACTTGGGAGAGGACTGCAGGATTGGTTACTTGGGAGGGGACTACTGCAAGATTTCTGTTTTGGACGTTGCAAATTTGAGTTGTTTACTTGGACTAACATAGATTATGGCTGTTCATTCAGAATGAGGCAATTCACTGTTCTCATTTTAGGACAGAAAGGTAGCTTTATGATTTTCTTGGCTATGAATGCAGAAAAGGATAGTACACTTGTGACAGGGCAAATCAACTTTGTTTACTTTTAAAATGTAAAGCAAATCAGGGCTGTCTGCTTATGACAGCAAAGCAGGGCAGGGTTGTCTGCTCTTGACAGCAAAGCAGATCAAAGTTGTATACTCGTGACAACAAAGCAGATTAGGGTTGTCTGCTCTTTACAGCAAAGCTCTTATGATAACAAAGCAAATGGCAAATTAGGATTGTATGTTCTGGAATAAGGCAACTTAATATATCTAATAATATCTTATTCCAAGATCAGTTTATTTGGAATAAGAATCATTGCATAACATTTTTTCCACTATATGAATGAGCTAAATCTAAAATGAATAAATGTGGTAATGTCAAAGTTCTAACTAGATTATGGGGAGGGGGGACAAATCACATATTGTGGACACATTTGAAGTAAAATATGACACCACCATGAAGTCAGTGAAATAAGATATTTAGGCCACTGTGACCTGCTTTTGTGAAGGATGGTCTGGTACTAACCAAGCATAATAACAAAGGTAAAGAAAGTTGTTCACAGAGAGTCCAAAGAAATTGATCCAAACATAGAACAATCCGAATGGTTGAACAGATCAACAAAAGGACAGAGGTTAGCTACAGTTTCCTTCCACATTCATCATTCATGATGTGACATAAAATTGATGGCCTGCTCAACCTGGAAGAGAAATTCCATTAAGAACGTTTGCATGTGACCTTTCAATGTGCCTAGACTGTGTCTAGACTTATTAACTATGTTATGTGTCTAGACAGCATCCAGTTATTACACATGTGTAAATTCCATTTCTTTTGTTAAATTCCTAACTCAGTCTGCTTCAAAGCAGCATACATGATCTCTACCATGTTTTATGATAATTAACAGCCAGTTCTGAAAACAGTCTAAGAAAAAAGATCCCATATTTATTTGTAGGCAAAACCAGGGATTTGCTTGGTAAATGTAAACAACACTTGGAGTTGATTTGATTAAAACCAAGGCATAAGACATAAGCGGTTTTGACAGAGGACAGCAAATGTTGACATTGGAAGCTGTAGTGCAAGAAAAGTTAGGTGAATTAGGTAATAACTGCTTTAAAAAAACAAAGAAAATCATTTAATAAGTGATTGATAATTTATGAAAAATGAAAGACATCTGATACTTGTCCAGTACTATGCACAGGATCTGGCCTGACTAGTTTTAAATTTCTGTTAAATTTATTTGGTTTCAGTTTCATTTTCTCAGGACTTGGACATTTTTTTAATCAGAAACATTTTTTATTGAAATTCTAAATTTGAGTTGCTGTTTTATTCAAACCAAAGATGTCCCGTATATTTGGCACCATATATTGGAGAACTTTTTGATTTGTCAGTTTTACGTTTATGACCTATCGTAAGCCTTATGTCAGGCACAAATGAAATCCAAAATGTACAAAATGAAAAAGTGTATTATGAGACGCCTACCCTCCTATCCTCCAACTTTGTTTTCCACAAACTCTGTAGGCCACCTTCCCATCCATCCTTTTTCCAAACTCCCTAGGCCACTTTCCCATCCATCCTTTTTCCAAACTCCCTAGGTCACCTTCCCATCCATCCTTTTTCCAAATTCCCTAGGCCACCTTCCATCCATCCTTTTTCCAAACTCCCTAGGCCACCTTCCCATCCATCCTTTTTCCAAACACCCTAGGCCACCTTCCCATCCATCCTTTTTCCAAACTCCCTAGGCCACCTTCCCATCCATCCTTTTTCCAAACTCCCTAGGCGACCTTCCATCCATCCTTTTTCCAAACTCCCTAGGCCACCTTCCCATCCATCCTTTTTCCAAACTCCCTAGGCCACCTTCCCATCCATCCTTTTTCCAAACTCCCTAGGCCACCTTTCCATCCATCCTTTTTCCAAACTCCCAAGGCCACCTTCCTATCCATCATGCAGAATTTTCATAAAACACTGGTCCTATCAGCCAAACTGTAGGCCAATTACCCTCCCATCCACCAGATTTTTCAAAAAAATAGTACACCACCATCATGCAGAATTTTCATAAAACACTGGCCCTATCAGCAAAAAATGCTTCAGAAAAACACTAGACCTCCAACATTTTGAATTTTCACAAACTTATTCACAATACCAGTGGGATGTTTGCATGATGATAGCTTGACTAATTGAACATTCAATTTGGCATAAAAAAGTATACTGAATCTCCAGTGACAGCCAGGTCCACAACATTGCTTTTGGTTAGTTGTCCTCAGAGATTGATAGACCAGACTGACCAGGTAGGCTTTTGCAAAACTTTTAAATAAATGTCAAGGGTCAAAGGTCATAAAGAAATATAAATTATTAAATGTATAAATACATGAAATTACAATAAATTTCGATTTTTGGGAATTTATAATAAATATTATGTAATCAACTGTAAGACATCAACCATAAATTTCTGAACATGTATTGTTAATATCTTATGTATTTGTTTTAAAATTTTGGACAGAGTAGATCCGCCCACCTGCTACATCAAAATTTTGATGCACATATGACCATTGCAGACAGGTTTTGTTGCTCATAGACGCTAATGTGGATAAAAAGTTGCTACTGTTTCAGCACAAAATGTTGAAACATCCAGCACAATCAAAACCATCATCAATAAAATGCAGTTTGACTCGCAATGCATTACAGACTTTCTGCAGGACATTCAAGGATGGGAGTGCTGCAAGAATAATTTCAGAAACAAAAAGACATTCAAAAGACATGATATGATTGCACTTTACTGAATTAAAACATTTCAGGAAAAATGTCTTGATGTACTTTTGTGCATACTTTTGATTTGTTCCAGTGATTCTTGTACTTAATCCTGGTCAGAGGATTCTTGTACTCATTCCTTGTCAGAGGATTCTTGTACTCCTTCCTTGTCAGAGGATTCTTGAACTCCTTCCTTGTCAGAGGATTCTTGTGCTCCTTCCTTGTCAGAGGATTCTTGTACTCATTCCTTGTCAGAGGATTCTTGTACTACTTCCTTGTCAGAAGATTCTTGTACTCATTCCTTGTCCGAGGATTCTTATACTCATTCCTCATCAGAGGATTCTTGTACACCTTCCTTGTCAGAAGATTCTTGTACTCATTCCTTGTCAGAGGATTCTTGTAAATCATGCTTTGTTTGTTTGTTTTTTCAAATCAGTCTAAATTTGATGGAGGTCATCATCAATTTGTTCATTTTGTTTGATTTGCTGCAGAATGAAAAATCTGTTCAGCTTGACTATATGTCGTGGAGTTCAATATGTTTATGACTCAGAATATTTATTTTAATTTAAAGTAACTTAATTATTTCATGCAAGCATGAGCAAGGCTTTCCACAATAACATTTCTTAGTTCAAACTGTTGTTATTTTTCTTCTTGCTGTTCATTTGATATTGCAGGCAGAGACTGTCACATTGAATTGAATTCTTCTGTGGTGTTTGATGTTTGTTTTTCACATGACTATTCAGATTCCACATATCTCTTGTTGTGTGGGGGCATTAAGGACATGGCTTACACATACTGGTTTAAGTACCATTTATACTCGCTTATAAGTCAAGTCAAACCGCAAACAGCAAAGATCCAAATCTGATGTAGCATAATATACCTGCTGCATATCAGAGTCTATGTTGTTTGTTCTACTGATAACTCCCGATGAACTGCACAGACCCAGATCTGCTGGTGCATTATGCGATGGCAGATCTGTGTGCAGTGTGCAGTTGAACTTGACTTATAAGTGAGAACATACAGTAATGGAAAAACTGTGTACCTTCAACTCAGTGTTGCAACTTAAATACTAAATACTTCTTTTGTCACTAATTGTTATTTTTAGGTCATAGCCAGAAATATTCACCAGATGTATGTGTATTTTTTTCTTTACCAGTTTTTTTTTTCACTTTGTGATCATAGACCAGTCCCATCTGTGTTGCAAATATCAGCAACAAGCTCATAATAAAACAACCAAATAGGTGAAAATTTGGTTGGTTGGATGGATTTCTTGAAAAGCATGGTTGTCTCATTTGAAAAGTATGTTGAAAGCAAGAGGATGAGAAAATAATAATTTTCCATTCATACTAGAATTACATCAATTGGCAGTGCATTTAAAAAAAGAGAGAATGCAGCCCGAATGTATGCAGCTTTTGGTGTGGCATAAAGTGTTGATAGATTTTATAATTGTTAGTCTTAGTAACATTCATAAGGAAATACAATTATTGAACCTATTCATTGCCAGAAATCCAAAAAATAATATCCAATAAATTTGTTTCATACAGATCATTGTGGTTGTTGTTTCTTCAGAATTTTAATATTTGTACCTTTATCTTTTTATTTTCATATACCTTTCAAAGATTTCTTGTATCTTTATATTTCATTTTGTTGAAATATATGTTTACATTTATTTGGAAAGGTTTATGTTTGTGAACATTATAGAGGCCATATTTCTGATATTTGTAAGTAGGCTTATATCATTAAGATCTCAGATATGTTGTTATGTTCGGTATGGTGTTTTTATGGCACAGCAACACATGTAGGTTATTCAGTTGAAGTAAAGTGCCTTGCCGAAGGACACACCATGGTAACTGATCCACACGGATTTAGTGTTTGGATCGGAAAATACATCCTTTCAGTCACAAGCTTGGCAGGTTAGCTATGAATGACATCCATAAATATTAATGAGGCGATCTTGCATTTGATTGGTTGAGTTTGTGAATGCTCTATAGAGGCCATATTTATGATCAGATTGGAATGCAACATTGTATCATTAAAATCTCAGATGAGTTTGATCATGATACATATTAATGAGGTGATCTTGCATTTGATTGGCTGATCTCAAGAGCACTCTATAGAGGCCATGTTGATGATCAGATTTTGATCTGACCTGGGGTATAAGCTTACGTCATCAAGATCTCAGATGAATTCTTTTATGAGTGGTATCCGTGGATATTGTAGGGGTTAAGTCTTGCATTTGATTGGCTGAGTCGGTGAACACTCTAACGACCATAAAGTGATCCCATATATATGATCCAAGAAGGAAAATAAATAACAGAATAATAGATTGTAGGTGCTCCAGGGTTTTGGCTCCCTTTTACAGTACATATGTAAAATTGGCATTCACAAGGTGAACTATGTAAAATAACTGGGTGATTGATATCGGCCGCACTTGGATCTCATTTTAACTTTACTTTTAATTGGCACTATATAGCTAGGATTGTACTGACATCATATATTGAAACTGCTTTATTGGTCACTGTAACCTGGTTTAGCAGTATTCTTAGAAGAACCAGTTCAGTGATAAATACACAAGAAGGGATTCATAACTTGTGTCCTTTGTGGATTGGTGTCCTGTATATCAAGGCTAAAATGATCATAAATGCATGTGGAGGGATATATTACACATGTTTTTGACAGATGGGTGTCCTGTATACCAAGGTTAAAATTATCACAAATACAAGAGAAGGGGTCTATAACTTGTGTCCTTTACGACCATATATGTAAAGGCTTCCACTTGGTCTCACTGTATTTAAAAGGGGGAATGCTGACAAAAAGTGCAAATTATTATTGGCAGACAGATTTATAGTTAGCAATCAGACCATACAAATTCTATCAGACCATATAAATTGTAATTATTATTTTTTGCAATTAAAATCTTTCATGCAGAGAACTTGTGCAGTCTGTAATATCTCTGGAGGGTACATGTAGCGTTGCCCATATTGATCTATTCTATCTGGTCATAATAATCTGTCCTGAATTTCATGTCTGCATATTTTTTTCTTGGACTCTGTGGATTGAAACCAATTTCAGGATGAAGCTTTACATTAAGAAGATATGGGTCATGTTCAGTTTTCACTTTTTACAACATTTAATGGAGTTATGTCCCCTTATTACCTAGGACTCGGGGGGGGGCTTCGGTTGTATCACATTAGCAGGGGCATCGGTGGCATATGAAATCATTTCTATTTTCTTCTAAAAAAATCAATACCAGTGCCCTTCAAAAAAATTTCCACATCGGAAAAATGGATGCAGTTTTAATTGATCTTTGAACCCTTGTCAATATTAGTACTATTTTTGGCAATAAAACAGCGCCTCAATTCCCCACTCCCCATTCTGGTGTCTCTCTTTTGCAAGAATCTTTTATTGAATCAAATTGGGGATATAATTGCATGTAAAGTATTGGCTGTTAAATTGTTTGATTTTAACGGGGGTTTTGGGGGGGGGTAGTCACAGGAGCTCAGTTAATAAAGCATCAGGTTCATAATCCAAGGGTCATGGGTGTTCCGCCTCTGTGTGTCAGCAGAAAAGGCACTTAGCTTCTATTTCCTTGGCTAAGAGTATTTTAAAAGAAACAGCAGGCAATGCGAATATTGAAAGGCTCAGCCTTCTGTGTAATAATCATAATACATTGAATCAATGAAACACAGTCAAGGTTCATAAAATTGTCCTTTATGGAAGGTGTTACATTATATTGAGGTACGCTATATACAGGATATGAATTAAATGGTGAGCAGATGCCCTTTATATGGATTGTTCTGCTATGGCAGGTTTCATTGTAAGTCCTAAATTTCAAGGCATCTTTCATTCATTGGGATCTGACAGTTGTGTATAGAATCACTGATGAAAAATTGGATTTTGTACCATGACACTATCAGGACTGCATTGTGAGTCAGAACAAGTGCTGGAGTGTTGGCGAGTCAGAACAAGTGCTGGAGTGTTGGCTTGCGGTTTTGGCATGGTTCAAGCTATTACCTGTCAAAATACACATTAGAAAGAACTCAAACAGCAGAATTCTTGACAACAAAAGAATTGCATGAAAATTGCTGCAGTAATGTAACAGGAACCAGCAGTTGTGTAAATCTCTGTTTATACCAAGTGGAATAATAGTGCACTCCAGACAGATAGCATGAGAGAAACAGCTGTATCTTTCATCATCATTATCATCACTTCAAACATTCATATAATTATATGTAATGCTTTCATTAATACAGTCATTACAGGTCAATCTTACCTTGTAAACTCACATTCCGCTATTATCCACCTTCCGTAATCTGAGCTAGTTGTTTACCAGATATCTTCATCAAATGCTTGTGTTTCTGATGGTTCATTATTAACTCACTCACCCACCTACTCCAGCTTACTACCCCAGCTCTACCCTAGATCTCATGGAATGAAGAAAAAAATTTAGAACTGTCATAAGCATTTTTAACATTTCGTATTCATAAGTTTAGATTAAGTATTCAGTATCTGTTGTTTTGGAGAGGCTTCTCAACTTGATAAACATGCAAGCACCTGCATGTTTTAGCAGCATTTTTATTGTCATGGAATGGGTTAATTGATGACCAGGTACTATTCAGTTAAATAGGATTATATTGTACTACACAGAATGGGTTAATTAATGACCAGGTACTGTTCAGTTGAATAGGATTGTATTCTACAACACAGAATGGGTTAATTAATGACCATGTACTGTTCAGTTGAATAGGATTATATTGTACTACACAGAATGGGTTAATTAATGACCAGGTACTATTCAGTTGAATAGGATTGTATTCTACAACACAGAATGGGCTAATTAATGACCAGGTATTATTCAGTTGAACAGGATTATATTGTACTACACAGAATGGGTTAATTAATGACCAGGTACTATTCAGTTAAATAGAGTTATATTGTACTACACAGAATGGGTTAATTAATGACCAGGTACTATTCAGTTAAATAGGATTATATTGTACTACACAGAATGGGTTAATTAATGACCAGGTACTATTCAGTTGAATAGGATTATATTGTACTACACAGAATGGGTTAATTAATGACCAGGTACTGTTCAGTTGAATAGGATTGTATTGTACTACACAGAATGAGTTAATTAATGACCAGGTACTATTCAGTTGAATAGGATTATATTGTACTACACAGAATGAGTTAATTAATGAACAGGTACTGTTCAGTTCAATAGGATTATATTGTACTACACAGAATGGGTTAATTAATGACCAGGTACTATTCAGTTGAATAGGATTGTATTCTACAACACAGAATGGGTTAATTAATGACCAGGTACTATTCAGTTGAACAGGATTGTATTGTACTACACAGAATGAGTTAATTAATGACCAGGTACTATTCAGTTGAATAGGATTGTATTGTACTACACAGAATGAGTTAATTAATGACCAGGTACTGTTCAGTTCAGTAGGATTGTATTGTACTACACAGAATGGGTTAATTAATGACCAGGTACTATTCAGTTGAATAGGATTGTATTGTACAACACAGAATGGGTTAATAAATGACCAGGTACTATTCAGTTGAATAGGATTATATTGTACTATTTACATTGATCCAGTGAAGATTGCCATTAGAAGGGTGCAGGTTGAAATCATATTGTCAGATTACCCTGGGTCATTATTCATAATGTATCAGATCACCCTGGGTTATTATTCATTGTGTATCAAATCACCCTGGGTCATTATTCATAGTGTATTGGATCACCCTGGGTCATTATTTATAGTGTATTGGATCACCCTGGGTCATTATTCATAATGTATCAGATCACCCTGGGTCATTATTCATATTGTATCAGATCACCCTGGGTCATTATTCATGGTGAATCCTTCATTAACTTATTTTACTCAAATTGCCTCAGCACTAAATAACCTACTTCATTTAAATTTGCCCTAAAACACCAAGCCAGTCAAATTCTACTTTACTCTAAAACACCAAGCCACTCAAATTCTACATTACTCTAAAACATCAAGCCAGTCAAATTCTACAGGGTAGTTTCACAAGAATTGCATCAAGGTCATGTCTCAGTGAACTTGATACCAAGAAAGCTACAGGACTTGATCAGATTGGTCCTCAACTCATTCATTCTTCTGCCTCTGCTATTTTAGATAGCACAACATTCATAATCAATTTAAGTACTGCAACCTCATCTGTCCCCAAAATATGGAAAACTGCAAAAGTAATTCCTATTCAGAAATCTGGTTCAGAAGGATGATGTTAATAACCACCTGCCAATCTCAATACTACCAAACTTGTCAAAATTGATTGAAAAACATGTCCATGATTCATTCATGTCATATTTAACCAAACTGTTGTTGGTACACCCTAATCAGTCAGGCTTTAAACAGAAACATTCATGTGAGACTGTCTTGATCTCCCTAACTGATAAATTGGCTTCAGGCACTTGACCAAGGTAGAATAATAAGAACTCTATTTGTAGGTTTCAGGAAAGCTTTTGACATGGTGGATCATGAAATCCTTTTGAAGAAACTGAAAATTTACCAATGTGATGAAAGCACATTTAGATGGTTTACTTCACACTTAAGTGAGAGAGAACACATCATGTTTATATAAATAATGTTCTGTCTGAACCTGGAACAATTAGATATGGAGTACCACAAGCCTCAATTCTAGGTCCATTACTTTTTATTTTATTTATTAATGACCTACAACTGTTACTAAGGGACTCAATATCATCTACAGATCTCTATGCAGATGACACAGCATTGTCAGACATCCAAAACACAAAGCATGAACTCAAAATTTCTTTACAGAATGCCCTAAACAAACTGGACAACTGGTGTATATGCAATGGCATGGTGGTAAATACTGGTAAAACTAAAATATTACTTATCTCAACATGGCAAAGAAGGACAAATCTTGATAGTGATGAACTATGTCTGACATGGAAGGATAAAAATTTGCAAATGGTCTGTCATGATAGACTACTTGGTGTTTTGGTAGATAATAACCTATTATGGACTGAACATATCAAACATATCAGTAAAAAAGTCAATTCAAGTTTATGGCTTCTCAGTAGGATAAGACACTTTCTCCCTGAAAGGCACAGAAAACTATTTTATAACAGTTACATACAACCCTATTTAGACTACTGTAATACAGTATGGGGTAATTCAAATGATAAAAACTTAGCAAAGCTGGCACATCTTCAGAAAAGAGCATTTGAGCTAATATCAATTCAGAAACAAAGCAAGGAAAATTTAGCTGGTAAGTTAAAAATATTACCTATTAAAGACCGAATCTGTTCGAGAAAAGCCAAATTAATGTACAGAATATCCAATAATAGCACTCCTGAATATTTGCAATCACTATTCCAGTATAGACTACCTGGCAATACTCCCCACCTGTAATCCATGTCTACCAAACAGCATAAAATTCCCAAACCAAATAAAGAATTATTTTTAAAAAGTTTCCAGTACTCTGGAACTTTGCTCTGGAATGGTATTCCAGTTGAGATTAGAAATGTCCACTCTATTTCCTTCTTCCAAACCTAGTATATCCAGTGGCTTCAGAGATGCAGCTAAAATAAATGAATTCCTTTGTATGAAGGCCTCAAGGTTGATTAGTTCTTAGCTGATTGTGTTACCTTCTTTATATAAAGTCATTATTATTATTTTATTATTAATTATTATTATTATTATTATTATTATTATTATTATTATGCCTTGTTTATTTTCCATTCTTTGGTAATCGTGCTCTTGCAAATATTTTCTGAACCCTTTTGTAAAATCGATTATGTTTCCTTTCAGATTGAGATCGACTGGGAGAAGATAGAGGCAAAAATTAGTATGGAATACCAGAAGGAACGAGAACGTCCGGAGAGACCAGTGGCATCCTCTGCAGGAGGTCGCACAACAGTCAAGACATAGTGACACTTACTTTAAACTCGCTGGACATCATGTACACTTGTCAATTAGTTCTTGCACAATGGCTGTTTATAAAGTTGAACTTCGTGAAAAATGAACAGGAAAGACCATTGAAATTTGTTTCTTGAAGTTTTGTTTACAACTGAAAAATGTATAAATTGTTATGTATTATTAAGGCTGAAATTAGTTTTAAAGTAGCATACCATGTTTTCCCTGTGTGATAAACACATAAATACGTCCACTTTCCCATTATTAAATAATTTTGTGGAATATTTTTTTCTTAAAGAATGACTTGAAAAGAGGAATGTCTTTCAGTAGATAAATACATACATTCAGAACTGCATTTTTAAATAGTCCCTGATTGGAATGAGCAGATTTAATGTGACCCTTCAATGTCAGAAACTATTCAAGCTGTTTTCAGTGCTCACAGAAAATGTTTTCATGAATTATATTTAGTTTTACTTGAAAACATGAATGTAAATGAAGTTTGCCTGTGCAATTTAGCACTGGAGTAAAGGTCTTTAACACACTCAATGGAACATAAACATTTTCTACTTAATGGGCAGATGTTCCTGGTTTAAAGGTTGATTATAGAAGTGAAATATTAAGCAGTTCATGAATGGTGTACTTCAACATGTGACACTCTATTTTATTTGAACATTTCACCGAGGCAGTTATTTTTTGTATACTGCCCTTTGTTTGAGGCATTGATGGAAATACTTTATGCAGGCATTTACATAATGTTTGCTTCTAAATAAATCCATCCATTTTTTTGTTCTATTTATCAAGATTTATTTACTTAGTTTTCATATTGAATTCAAGTAAATCATACATTTAGGATTGTACTATATAATAATTGAGAGCAATTTTTTAATTGAAAGTTAAAGGTTGTAAAAGCAGCTTTGGTAAGCTGACCAGTTGTTAATAGCATTATCTTATATGGTTTAGTTCTGAAGCAAGTTATTCTCAGTAACAGTTGTTAACTTGAATTTTTAATTCAGATTTTACATTTGACATCATATCCACACAGTAAACTTCAAAAACCAAAAGAATAATTTAGGTTGTGTGCGTGTGGTTAGTTCCCTTTGTCTTTCTTGGGGACTCCATACATTCAGGAGGTTCATTCTTTCTCCCAATATGGTCATGCCAAATAAAATACACAGCAGATCCATTTTTGAGACAGTTTAAGTTTTAAAGACGTACAAGGCATGAATGGTGGTAGGTTATGAGAAAAGCATGATGTTCTAGGTCATTGGTTTCAAAAAAAGTTTTTGGTATGAACCCTAAATTGGCCAACAGGACCTGCAACCTTCAGGCTTATGATATGTTTTAAATATACTGCTTTATAAAAAATTCTCTTCAGATGACCCATCATGACCCTACTGAGGACCCCAACAACCCTAATTTGGGTTGTGACCTTAGGTTGGGAACCACTGTTATTGGTGGATTTAACAAGGCCTGCGGGGCCCCGAGTGGCCGAGTGGTCTAAAGCGCTCACCGTTCCGGATCACTGCCATCTCACCTCTGTCTGCGTGGGTTCGAGTCTCAGGCTCGGCTAACGTGGGTACGTGAGAAAGCCTGCCAGTAGCTTCTCGTGGGTTGGTGGTTCTTCCCGGGGTTTTCCATGGTTCTTCCTCCACCATTAATACTGGCCGCCATGTATAGCCTATCTTGTGCTGAAAAATGGCGTTAAACCCTACAACAACAACAACAACAACAACAACAACAAGGCCTGCTTGGATTAAGACACATGCACTTAGAAGTTACTCATTTTAAACAAAATTTCACCAAATTGAGGGGAGCACTACAATTATGCCAAATATGTTAATGAGAATTACTTACATTCTAACTAGTTTCTCATGTTGTACATGTATTTATGTAGCTGAAACAAGTTGTATGTTTTTTAAGGTATGTACAAGTATTACAGTGAGTTAGAGTATGGTTAGGATAATTACTGACTTGGTGTACAAGTATTACAGTAAGTATGGTAAGGATAATTACTTGTACAAATATTACAGTGTGTATGGTAAGGATAATTACTTGTACAAGTATTACAGTGAGAGTATGGTAAGGATAATTACTTGTACAAGTATTACCATGAGTATGGTAAGGATAATTACTCACTTGTACAAGTATTACAGTGAGTATGGTAAGGATAATTACTCACTTGTTCCAGTATTACAGTGTGTATGGTAAGGATAATTACTTGTACAAGTATTACAGTGAGAGTATGGTAAGGATAATTACTTGTACAAGTATTACCATGAGTATGGTAAGGATAATTACTCACTTGTACAAGTATTACAGTGAGTATGGTAAGGATAATTACTCACTTGTTCCAGTATTACAGTGTGTATGGTAAGGATAATTACTTGTACAAGTATTACAGTGAGAGTATGGTAAGGATAATTACTTGTACAAGTATTACCATGAGTATGGTAAGGATAATTACTCACTTGTACAAGTATTACAGTGAGTATGGTAAGGATAATTACTCGGTAACTAGTTTCCTGACCCATACAGAACTTCTTCAGATGCATTCTGTGACACAAAGGCAGTGATATAATATTGATGAATTATAAAATGAGTAATAAGATGTACCTGTGTAGAGCCTCAGAGTAGCGTAATACTCACTTACAAGTTGTGTCAAACTGCATAGACCTAGATCTTCCATCACATAATGCACAGGAAGGTTTGGGTTCATGCACTTTTTTAGTAGAAATTAGTAGAACAAACAGCATAGACCCTGATTATGAGATGGCAGATCTATCTTTGTATTTTTGTGCAGGTGGACCTGACTTGTAAGTGTGTATATACACTATCCTTTGTTGTCTTAATGAATCTCTATGCAGTGTAGTTTGAGATTCTGTATCATGATATTGTTGTAGGTTAGGGAAGTTCATCTTAATAACTGAGCTATCTTTAAACGTCTTCATCTTCTTTTCTCACATTCCATTATAAGATTGCATTGATGCAGATTACTACTGAAACAAAATATTTGTGGTTGTATTTGTGGTTGTGTTAATCATAGAGTATCATTAAAGTTACAAAATAAACTATTGAAAAAAATATAAGTCTATACAAGAAATACAATGGCATATTACTGACACAAAAAATATGGTACAGTACTCCCTAATTATACTGCAGTCCATGATAGCCATGGAGTATATACCGCATATAGTACATGTTATATATAACTGGTGCCTCAATAATGAAACAGCCATACCTGCTTTATAACAGGAACTGTGTTATAATGAAGGGCCTTATAGTGAGGGAATGATGCTACATAAATTTAACATACATGACAGTATGTGTTGATGTATGTGATTTTCTGCTGTAATCTTCACCAAAAATGTTTGCAGATAATTTGTTTTGACCAGTGAGATTAGTGCAAAACAACAAAAATAATTGAAGTAGGAATAGTGAATTTATTCTTTGATAAATTATTAGTTTCAGACCTGCCAATCCTTATGATTTGACCAAAAGTCTTACTGAAATGACCCATAAATTACAGACTTGTGGAATAATAAAAAAAATTACAAAAATAAGGTTGTTGCAGTCAAATCCATAGCTTGTCCGTGTTTGATCTGGATCTCAGGTTTCGTGTTGCATTCATTGAATCAGGAAATCAGGCCAACTTTACATGAGCACTTCCAATGCTTTAAACTGCATTTATTTTTCATTTAAAGCTCCTGCATGTTCAAGCTGTTGCTTAAAGTATTCTTTAGAAAGGCATCCAAAAAAGGGAAACTAGTTGAAGGTGAAGGCAACAATAAGCCTCTTAGATCCTATAAATTATCTGCACAAAAAGGAATATTCAGATTCGTGGAAAAATAAGCAGGAAAGGCAACATTTAGGTTTATTGGGCACCATGTCATGTTGATTCGAATATGTTTCAAGGCATGATTGCCATCACCACATGAACTTGAAGAAGAAAAAAGATTTTTTTTTAATCAGGAGACATCTAGCAAGAAGCCATTGAGCTCCATGGGGTTTGAAACTGTGTTTTCAGAAACTGTACTGAAGGTAATTAAGGTCTAAGTGTACTTTACAATTATTTTATTTAGACATAATATTTACCTTTGCTGTATTTGTCTCTTATCGCACTGGTGAACTTTTAGTGCATGTTTTCCATATTGGCAATAGCAGTACATGATATTTCATTATTCCTTACTGAAAATTGGTCTGACTTAAAGAAAAATATTGACTGCCTTACAGAAAAGGTCTTGTTAGGGTTTGTGGCTCTGTTGAATTTCCACAGATCTTAATATTGTATACCTTCAGGAAAATATCTGTATGTATATTATTTCTTAATTATCATGAAAAATTGCTGTATACACATGCAATTTGTAAAAGCTGACAAACTTTTACTGATCAAGTGACTCATGTCATGCTTCTATGATAATAAAATCTAATTTTTTTCAAGTGCTGCCTCTTTTAATTAAATGCATGTGCTGTTAAAGAGATGAGGTTAAGGGTATAACATTATCTGGTAATGGCAATCATGAATAGAAGCTAATCTTGCTTAACCTGGTAACAGCAAGTAACAGCTATAGTTATTCTTGCTTAACCTGGTAATAGCAAGTAACAACTGAGGTTAATCTTGCTTAACCTGGTATTAGCAAGTAACAACTGAGGTTATTCTTGCTTAACATGGTAATAGCAAGTAACAACTGAGGTTGTTCTTGCTTAATCTGGTAATAGCAAGTAACAGCTGAGGTTAATCTTGCTTAACCTGGTAATAGCAAGTAACAACTGAGGTTAATTTTGCATAACCTGGTAATAGTAAGTAACAACTGAGGTTAATCTTGATTTTTCATGTATAGTCGCCGGCTTTACACAAATTTCCAGCTACATAAATCAGACCACGGCTTAAAACTTTGATCTCGAAGAGAATCGCAATGGAGGCATAAGTGATTGTGGACTATATTCCAAGCTCCGCCATACCGGTCCATCAAGAGACATAGCCGTCAGTGTAGTGTGAGCACCATCCACCGCGTTTACTGCGCGCTTGTATCTTTTGCACATGGTGCGCCGCTGTTCAGCCGTTACGGTTTCAGCCTCGCAGATATTTTTTCGACGAAAATCTGGGTCCTGGATTTTCGAGTATAGTTACGTCATAATTCCTTGATAAACAGCATGATATGAAATTTTCATATTGGTAAGATGAGTGATACAGGCTCCACTATACCCCGACAGAAGGGTCATCGACGAGAACGTTTCACCAAATACTACGTTGCCATTGTTGTATCATTTGCACACAAGACACCCCATAGGCAATACTTTCGGATGTTGTTCCGTCAACGAAATCGCAATTAACCCTAGCTGATCGCGGGATGGCTTATGATGCTTAAGTTAGCCCAAATGTTCCATGTCCATCAGTTTTTCATTCTTTTTCCATCGCAATCTGAATCCCTACGCGTCAACTCAGGGAGGAGCAGATGTTCTCACACTAGTAGTTTGTATTCTTTGTAGAATCCCAGAGATAGTATGACTGATATGATACTGTCGGCCGTTAAGTACATAACCTTTAAGGCGGCACAAGTGCCAGAGTTGGCCATGCTAACACGGGTCCCACTAAACAGTGCTAAGCCATACAAAACCTGACCAAAGCCACACAAGACTGACAGAATCATGCAAAATCGAATTAGGAAAGTGTGTCCATGAGGACTATAATCTGAACGCCCTGCTTTGTGCACTTGCTAAAAACTTCGAGGAATCCACCACGACTTTTTACTTGACGAGTGCGCCTTCCTTTCTGGTCTCTGACGTAATGTAACGGTCCTTGCAAAGCACGTCTATGTCAGCCGCCCTTGCGGCTTTACCATATGTGTTATAACACAAACGTACAACGCCACTGTCCGTGACGTTCTTGAGCAGACCTCCTGGATAGCCCTCTTCAACCACAAAGACGAACACTCGTTTAGGGATACGCTAAGAAAACCCAATATCACTGAAGATGAGCGTCGAGCGGAGGCATACGAGTTTCTCAGAAAGGAGAGTTTTTATAAGCTATTTTTGTGCACAGACCAACCATTGTCCAAGCAGTTTGTTTAGCTTTCCCATCCCACCCACCCCCGCCATTCAGTTGTGATGTGGTGGCTTCATATTTTGTACGCCACCAGCTACGCTATGACACTTGGGATCATAGTGTACCTTGCATATACGATGCTTAGAGTTAAGCACTCAGCCAACTATATGCAGAACTTCGAAAGTGAAGCATCGCATGTGCTTTAAATGGTATGATCTTGTCGAGATAATATATGGATTGAAAAACCCAAGAGGAAAGAAAATCTTGGAAGAGCTGACAGGCTGAACGACGGTAACTGACACCGCAGTCCCCACAACACTAGCACAGCAGCGTGATAGCCTATCCGAGCTGTTGGCCTCTGGAGCAACGAAAGAATGCGTAGGCCAACCTCTTATCTTGGCTGCCTTATGGCGTGAATCGACAAAGAGGTAGTAAAGACCTATGCCATGTACAAAGCTATGCTAGGGGCTGGGATGATTGCTAGCTGATGTGTCTGCGTAGACTGTGCACATCAGGTGTAAGCTACTATCATCTGCCTAGCGATAGCCAGGAACGTCTTGCTAGTGATTTTAATAAATGATCCAATGATTCAGACCTTTTTGTCGAACTTCAGCAGTCATCTTACGATGCGTATGTAGCACCCACTGCAACTGGTATGATTGCATATAAAAGTGTCGATTTTGAAATGAAACAATGACAAGAAATTGTAAGCATTATGATCGATGGATGTCAGCACAGCTGAAAAGGAATGAGTCAGATGAATAATCCCAGGAAATTACACAGGTCATCGAGATTAAACACCAATGTTGATTTGCTGCTGGTTAATTTGGCTTGGTGTTTTACGGCACAGTAACACAAGTAGGTTATTTTGTGCCAGGTGCAAGTGTCCATCGGAACGACAACGAAAAACAACGACGCAGAATTCGTCGAAACGATACGCACCGAAGACACCGGTATCATCTAGTAAGCATACCCTTTTAAGTGGAATAGTATTTAATGTTGCACTTGTTAAGATAAATAAGCATAAACTTTTGTTAATAACCGAATACAGGTGCAAGATGTCTTACCACCTTACGCTAAGGACCTCGGAAACCTCTTTGGTAGTTGGCGGACTTGAAGTTGGCATTGACAGCTGATAGTAACCCAGTTGATGGCTTATGGCACATAACCACCGCTGAGTTTCCCAGTTGTTGGCTTAAGGTACATAACCACCGCTTACTGTGACCCAGTTGATGGCGTATGATGCATTACCACAGCGGACACTGGCCCGGTTGTTGGCTTAAGGTGACTATGGAGTTAGTGTAAACCTTATAACTAGAAAAGCGTTTGTGGAACACGGGTGCCACACCACAGTGACTGAAAATGTTTCTCAACAGTAAGCTTGACCAAAATGTGACAGACGATTGAACAGACAGATATGGTAAAACTGTATGCCTACCACTGTCGTTAATAGGTATTAAAAACACTGCATGCCCTACCACTGTCATAAACAGACATTAAAAAGCTGCCCACCCACTGTCGTAATTAGACATTAAAAACACTGGCGATGGATGTGATGCACAAACAAACCAGTCTTAAGCAGCCATGACTAGAAAGGGAGAAAAGTTATCTCCTAAGTCAGTCGGTTGTTTATATATTTATTGCTGCAATAACATGGTGTAAGCCGTCTTGGAAAAGTGTTTAATAATTTGATAACAGCTTTGACTTTTTTCCAGGTATGACTTTCAATGTTCGTCCGGAGGAAATGGGCAAGCGGGTTGAGTTTCTAAACTTATTCATACTTGATTAAATTATACGTCTAAAAATTTGAAAGATGCATCAATGATAGTTGTATACAGAATATTTTTCACCAAGATACCGACCAAAACATCGGGGGGAGGGGGGTAGGTTTCTAGCTCAGCCAACTGTAGGACTCACGGTACTAATTCAGTTCCCTAGTAAACCTATGCAAACACCATGATATTAAAAATTAAATAACTTAACATTTCTGAGTGCTCATGATCAAACTTATATTTATCAGCATAGATGAAACCTGGATGTCAGCTTCTGTGTAGAGAAAAGGATATGAGGCGGCATTTTCTGGACCTGCGTGTGTTTGAAACGTGTGCTTTCAAGCACACACCAAAGAGTCAGGTGCTAATTTTAGTAATGAGTGTTCCAAACTCAAGGCTATTAAAGCACTGAAATTCCATCAAGAAAACAATGTCTCTATTTTTTTCAGTTACAACTAGGATAATCTCCAAAGATTCTTTTTCCTAAAACATAACTTATATTATTAGACAATCCTGGCCAGCCAAATCCATATATACTCTATTTTATGTTCACCCATTTCCAGGCTGGTTCTCATTTCCATACAATTAGTATCGTGTGTCCTGTAAGGCCATATGATCTTATGACATGACCCTGCATACACCATGCATTATACGTTATCATTTGTCCATCGTACATCCGTCAACAAATGCTGCTATTTTTAACTTTACAAAACCGATTTTAACAAACTTGGCAGAGAGTATCCTGGCTGCCAGGTTCGTACATAGGATGCCAAATGTGGCCATCATTACTTAAACTAGAAAACAAAACTTTAAACAACTTCTCAAAAACTACGAAACAGAATGTGACCAATTTGGCAGAAAGCGTTCTTCACATCTGTGCAGATCGTGCCTATCTGCCAACAAGTTTTACCAATGTTGCTATCAGTAAAAAAACTGTAAATGACTTCTAAAAAAAGAACACGTAACAGATATTGACCGAATTTGACATAAAGCATCCTGGTATAAAGAACTTGTAGATGTGTGCAAATAATGCTGATCTGCTGTCAAATGTGGTTCCCATAAGTAAGATCTGACAAAAATCAATAGAGGACTTTGAAGTCTATGCAAAATAAGATGATTGGTCATGAAATGTGGTCCCCATAAGTAAGATCTGACAAAAATCAATAGAGGACTTTGAAGTCTATGCAAAATAAGATGATTTGTCATGAAATGTGGTCCCCATAAATAAGATCTGACAAAAAATTAATAGAGGACTTTGATGTCTATGCAAAATAAGATGATTTGTCATGAAATGTGGTGTCCGTTACTAAAAATAGAAAAACATTTAAATGACGTCTTAAAAACTGCTCAACAGAATTTGACCAAACATTGAGAGAACGCATCTAGGCATAAAGGGGTTTCAGTTTTCTGTGTACATCATGCCAATCTGCTATCAAGTATGGCCGCTATGACTAAAATTAGAAAACATTTTAAACGACTTCTTCGAATAAACTGCTTAGTAGAATTGGGCCAAAGAGAGAAAGCATACTGATATAAATTCCTTACAAGTTTGTACAAATTATGCCAATCACCATCATACACGGTAATCATCAAAATTTCTTTATTAGGAGTCAATTAATCTCAACTCCGATAACAATACTGATATACATAACATATACTTTTCTATCATAGTAAATACAACTGCAATACAGTCTTATAATTGTAACTTAAGAGAATGCCCTTAACATTCTTGGTTATAGCGCTTAGATTTGCCTATTACAACTAGAGACATGGAAATCAGACGCTGCCCACAAACCCTGCACGTAAGATATGGAATGCCAATGAAATATAATTAAATGTGTTAAGAGTCACGAAAATTGGTCATGCCTAACGGCTAATGATTTTGAATTGAAATATCACGAAAACATCAATCAACAAAAAGAAGCAGAACATACACACAACTAATAACACATAAGAATCAGTTTGGATGGAGTGTTTTACACAACAGATATTACATGTGAACATATACAAGCAGCTAACAACATTAAATGGAATTATGTTCAGGAACAGCTAACAACACTACATGGAATTATGTTCAGGAAAACATCTGACAACACTACATGGAATTATGTTTAGGAACTCAGCTGATAACACTAACTGGAATTATGGTCAGGAACACAGCTGACAACACTACATGGAATTATGTACAGGAACACAGCTAACAACACTACATGGAATTATGTTCAGGAAAACATCTGACAACACTACATGGAATTATGTTTAGGAACTCAGCTGATAACACTAACTGGAATTATGGTCAGGAACACAGCTGACAACACTACATGGAATTATGTTCAAGAACACAGCTTACAACACTACATGGAATTATGCTCAGGAACACAGCTAACAACATTACAATGAATTATGTTCAGGAACACAGCTAACAACATTACATGGAATATGTTCAAGAACATTTACAAGCAGCTAACAACACTTCATGGAATTATGTTCAGGAACACAGCTAACAACACTACATGGAATTAGGTTCAGGAACTCGGCTAACAACACTACATGGAATTATGTTCAGGAACACAGCTAACAGCTCTACATGGAATTATGTTCATGAACTTTTACAATCAGCTAAAATCACCTATGGTATTATGTTCTGGAATATACACAGAACCTTTACAAATAAGAAAAGTATTGTACAAACTTTAACAGATAAATTCGTTTTCTTATAATTCTCTTATCAGTGTTATAATAAAAAAAAAAAAAAAAACAACAAATTTCTTTTAAAATTACAAGTACTTACTTAGAAACAGAGAACATCACGGTGCATAGACGTTGTAGATTCTCGTATAGCCATAGTATTCGCATACCCTCCCGTTATTTGTACACCCCCACCCCAACCGATTTTAAAAACAAAAAAATTCCACAATTTTACAAACTACATCTCTTTGCATACATTATACAAGTTTTCCTCCTTTTCATCTGTTACTGTTTTTAAAAGAAATATTAAAACTAGACATTGCAAATACTGAACTTAGACGACACAGATTTTCCTGAAATGGACTGTTCTAGAAACCAAAAATAGACAATGGGTCAGTTCAGTAATGATCGTAATTTGACATAATTTGTCAGGTGTTTGACAAATCTGTTTCCAGTGCGTTTATTCTTATAGGTTAGTCTATTTTCATAGTTTGACAGCGAGATGGTTAAAGGACACGTCCCTCTTTAAGGATCCATTTAAAATTAATATTATTTTGTCGTAGAACAGTACCTGTTTCGTATGCATATTAAACATGATGTCCAGACGAGTCCAGTTCGCAATCATCTTTATCTTGTACGACCTAAGTCTGCCCAACAAGACTGACTCCATTTCTTTTAGCGTCTCCGTATCTAACTACTTAGAAGCCAAAGGGAGGTCTGATGCGATTGGCTGCGTCATTTTGCATACGTAGCTCAGTTTGTGGCAAATTGTCCCTTAAACTGTTCAACAATTGTCCCATGTATTGAGCTTCAGTAAAACAGAAAATATTGCTTTAATTTTGCTTGAATTTAAAAGTATTTCCGTAAGGTTAAGTAAGAAAAATTCTGTAAAAATTTAATTGGAAGATATTTTCTTATGCATAAAAACGACGTGGCTTCGAGCAAAATTTCAGAAATGTCCGATAAAGTATAACTATTAGGTAAATTTTCTTCCTATGCGAGTTTATTCTCTACAAAGGTTCCGGGGCCCCGAGTGGCCGAGTGGTCTAAAGCGCTGATCGTTACAGATCACTGCCATCTCACCTCTGTCTGCGTGAGTTCGAGTCCAGGCTCGGCTAACGTGAGTACGTGAGAAAGCCTGCCAGTAGCTTCTCGTGGGTCGGTGGTTCTTCCCGGGGTTTTCCAGGGTTCTTCCTCCACCATTAATACTGGCCGCCATGTATAGCCTATCTTGTGCTGAAAAATGGCGTTAAACCCTATAACAACAATAACAACAACAAAGGTTCCTCTTTGTTAATTAGTTTATTCTCTACAAAGGTTCCTCTTTGTTAATTAGTTTATTCTCTACAAAGGTTCCTCTTTGTTAATTAGTTCGACTATCAGCAGAGTTCGTTAGGTAAGAAAGACCTTTTTATGGCGTGTAATCGATTTTAAGGCGTGTAATCGATTGAATGCAACAACACGCATTACCTGATTCGAAGCTGATGAACAATTTGAAAGCATCTCTGAAAAATCTTACTTCATGACTAATACTTGTTCTGAGTGCTGATTCTATCTTATTGAGATGACACGGGATAAATCTCTCTAGTGGTCAATTATCTGATTTGACATCAATAATTCACGTGTCACATGACAAGAGGCATTGTGTTCGCATTTTGCACATCATTAACTAAATGCGAATGTAACTTTTTACCTAAACACCACATTGCCTGAACGAGTCACTGTATCAAAACGAGTTTATTCCTTTTGGTATGAATCATAGCTTTCAAAGCAAACTTGCGAACCCTATGACGCACGCGCTTACAATTTAGAATAGTCTTTTTTAGTCAATTTATCATACTGACCGGTCGTAACCTAATGATATCTCCAACGTAAAAGGACATGTCATTTAATTACATGCAAAATGGATATGTGGCCTTTGAAAGTTTCTATGTGTTCTTATAAGCTATTGTATCGCAAAAGAAAAGTAACAAGAACGAAAGTCACTTCTAGGTCCCACCCCCCGCCTCCAAATTACAGAACCGCGCACGCCAGGGTTAGGGGGACAATGTATAAATTAGAATTCGTTACGTATTAGTATGTGACCTTTCTACGAACCCATGTGCAAGTTTAGTCACAAAATATTCAAATCAAAGTAATTTCATTTTGTTTTCTTAATTGACTTTTGACCCTCAAAGAGACCCCAGGCAGTGGGACAAAGGTCATACTTCTCTCGCAGATTGTCACCATATGAGCAACAATAAACCTATTCTAACAAACCCAGGTATGTGTATTATATTTACGTCTTTTTATAGACTCGGTCGATTTAATGATTATTGGTTTGAATACAGAGAATCCGTGTTTGCAAGATATTTCTCAGATTCAAGTAATTAGCAAATTGGTTGGTACATTTGTCGAACTAAACCCTTTTCTCGGGATTTCCGGTGGTTTGGTTTGGTTTCATATATTGGATACTTTCGCATACAAGTCGTTAGTAATTATGCATAGGAATAAATTTAATTTTATGAGTATTAATAGGCGTTTGGAAGCTGTTCCTGATACGTACCATGAAATACTGATCTACGGTTTAGATGTGTTTTGATAAACCATACCAAAGTGAGGAAACACCACACAGGTGTGGAATCAGAGTTTCCTGAATGTGTGGTCAGATAGCGTTTGCTCTCTTACGGTCGTTGGAAATAAAAGAGAATCAACGTCCACAGGCCAAATTCGTGCCGCACATTTGACGTTGTTATCTGATATTAGAAGTTACACAAGTACTTGAAAACATCACTGGAATTCAAGCTTAAAGAAGAAAAGTAAAATCCACCCTTGAAATACAAACTGATTCAGTTTTAAATGAAGGGACACGTGGGCTAAGGTATCAATATGCTCAAACAAAGTTCATTTTTTGTATTACGTTTGTAATATGTAAGTGCAATCGGCCCTCCAGTTTAGAAGAAATAAGCTCTTAATTTTTACAAAACTTTCCGACACGGTAGTTTTGCCATTTCCTGGCAGAGGGCGGTGCACATGTGATGTTTAATCGGCGCTTCCGGTTAATGTCGTGTTAGCGCTGTCAGGTCTTCTGCACACAACCCGTGGGTAGAGGTGGGAGGGACTTGTGCATACTAGCGATGCAAGTGCAAGAAAATTTGTTCGCTGTATATTAAGTCGCAAACTGTCAGATGTGTAGCTTTGTCAAATAATAAATTTGATGTGAAGAATAAAAACGGTTATCACAGAATATGTTTAAAATATCCACAACGCATATATGCTCATCATAGAATGAGAACTCGTAGAAAATGTGTAATTCCAACTACTGTCACTAGCGAGGAATGAAGACTCGTTTAAAATAAGTGTAATCCCAACTTTTGTCACTTGCGATCTGACGAATGAGGACTCGTAGAGAAACGTGCAATCCCAAATACCGTTACTAGCCAGATGTGCCGGCGGGACATCACCGGAAGAAAAAGGGATGTGCCGGTGGGACATCACCGGAAGAAAATAGGAGTTATCGAAGTACTTTGCAAGAGCCAGCTTAAAGAGGCTCTCTAATACCTCACATTCGGTCAATATTCTGATTATCTGATTATCCACAATTTTCAAAATTCGTATAAGAACTTAGAATACAACGAGGATTACTAAAGCGATAGCAAATATGAAGACCGGATCATCTCGTTTTTAGAAGTAAGCTGTTATCAACTGAATGCTAACTCTGAAGCTGTATTTGTGCGGTCAATTACCATCCCAAAATATCCCACTCTTAAGTGGGTATTTTTTGTGGGCTCATCCTTTATTTTCCAGGCTATATGTCTGGTTGACATAGAAATAGATGAACATTATTTCAGGATTTTACTTTTACTCAAGAACTCAACTTTTTTGTACGAGAAGGAATATATAACGAACTGAACAAGGAACGACTAGCGAACAGACAAAGCTTTGCGCAAATATTTGTGCACCTGTTATTTACGTTCGTTACATAGCATCATTTTAAAAACTATGTGTATTGTAGTATTCATATATTTTGGCACCGTCTTTAACGTGACTTTGTCATGTAGAGAAAATAGTCATATTAATAGCTTCCGATACTAATCTCAGTAGTTCGGGCCTTCCGCAGGCGATAAAATCCTTTGAATGTAACACTGTGGACCAGAATGTTCAAATTTCATTTATTCGTCAGACGTCCAGCCATTTATTTCATCACAATAGTAATAACCAAGGGTGCAATGGACAGTTTTTATGCACAAATTTGATGTTGCATACGCCAGCCAAATATAAAATTCATAAAAAATAAAATACTTTAGTGAGGTCAAAAGTTTCATTCACTTGACCTAACAAGTCAGTGGAAATTCATATAAAAAGTTTATGCGCCCCACCCCCAAATTTATACATGCATTTTCATATCCGATGGCCATTTCTGACAACACGTGATCCTCGCAGTGCAAAGACAAGCCATTTCCTCAGGTGATAATTTTGAAAAACATTGTGTACTTAATAGCTTGATGCAGTTCAATACAGTTATTATCCAGGCAGTTTTTCAGATATTCTACTTGCCTTGAACCAACATGTCCACTGCTTTAAACGACTAGCTCTGCGTCCTAGCCGACTATTGGTATTCCACTAACTACACACTGTGCAGTGACTACATGAGGTGAACATGCCTCATATCAATTTCAAGAACAAGACAAGCCGGAAAAACAAAATTCACAAATATATCCATATCCTTGATTATTACATAATAATAGCTCAAATAGTCACAATATAGCCTTAAGTCAAGAAATTTGTCAGCGGCCAATTTACGAAACCATCCCCTGCCACCCAAAAACGTCTTGCCAGACTGCCAACAAATGTGAACAAAACGGCGCCTATTTAAAGTTCGCAGCCATGCTTAGTCAAGTTTTACTCCAGGGTTTTGATGCACCGTTAATAAAAAACAAAAACAAAAAAAAAAAAAAAAAAAAAAAAAAAAA
>JAECUM010012599.1:0-34994 GCA_016617855.1 Megalonaias nervosa | reverse complement strand
AACGTGTATATGTGAGAAAACTGGCCAGTAGTTCTCGGGGTCTTTCTCCACCAAATATACTGGCCACCATGTATAGCCCATCATATGCTGAAAAAAGGTGTTAAATCCCATAAAACCAAACCAATCTTAATGCTCTGCGTGATGTTAATTGCTCTAATTTCTCCGTTTAAATCAATTAAGCAAATGTTTAATAAAGGTGTTGTTTGCAGTTCGAATGTATGTACCCAACCGTAGGGGATTTTGTTTCTTCTTCGTCAGGCCCACCTCTCTGGTTGGTTCCTCTCAACTTTGCAAGGACATGGGCTCTCACACGTTCGAGCACATGTCATTGCTACTGAGTTAGAACAAAACCTCTCGACGTCTTGTTTTTAGTATCAGGCCCTTGCTTTCGGATTATTGATTCATATGTTGCAAATTAATATTGGTAATATGATTTTGAAATACATTAATGAGGACACCTTGTCCTCGCAATAATTAGTCATTTAACAAGGCTTATCCCATTTTCTCTTAACTTTATATGGATACCATATCCTCACAAAGTATTAGGTTAGAATATTCTTACATTTTTGAGAAGACTTTATAAGATCCCTATGTCTTCACGATAACACGTATATCGAAATATTTATCTTTTTCTAAAATGTTGTTCCTTTAATAATTCATCGTTTGGACACTCCAGTCAACATGACATATGACCTTCCTATCTGATCCATTTAATGCCTGACGTAGGTTACACTGGTCTACAATATCTTAGAAGTCGTCTGCTTCAGAGATAAAATGTGCTATTTATTATGGATTTTGATGTGCTGGATTCAGATATGACAATTTAAACAATTGACTGGCTACTGTTTCCAAGATATTTAAGTTTTACATTTTACGGCTATGTATATTGTGTAGATAGTAGAGTTTCAATCATAAATTGTAAACCTAGGTCTTTTCTTGTTTTTATGGTTGCTTTACATGATAATATTTCACCTGTCCTGTTTATGTAACACTTTAAAAAACAGAAAAAGGGTTATATAAATAAAAGTTATTATGAAACAAAAGGCAAACAGCTATTATGTATATATAAGTACATAGTCTAGTCCTTATTCAGTGTCTATTCGGTACTTCTTGGCTTGTCTTTTGTATTTATTAAATGAAGCATCTCTTGTCACTGTCCAGCAATAGTCTGCAAGCATTTATGGGCTCCATTTGCCTTGACAGCATTTCTCCATTTTTGCAATGTCCTGGTGAAATAACTCGCCGTGCTTGTCGCTCATTACTCCGCAGTTCGGTGGAAAAATATTTTAGATGAGAGTGCACAAAATGTATCTTTAGTGACATGTTGCAAGCAAGGCTTTTATATGCCTTGATGAGGTTTTCCACCAACTCCCTGTAGTTGTCTGCCTTGTTGTTTCTGAGAAAATTTGTTGTCGCTAACTGGAAGGCTTTCCATGCCGTCTTTTCCTTGCCACGCAGTGCACGGTCTATGCATCATCTCGAAGAAGTTCACGAATCTGAGGAGCAACAAAGACACCTTCCTTTATCTTACCTTCACATAACCTTGGAAATTTTCCACAGAGGTACTGGAAAGCTGCTTGTGTTTTGTCCGTGGCCTTGACAAAGTTCTTCATCAGACCCAGCTTGATGTGCAAGGGTGGTAACAAAATCTTCCTAGATTAAACAAGTGTTGGATGCTGAACACTTTTCCTTCCAGGCTCCAATGACTGTCGGAGTGGCCAGTCTCTCTTGATGTAGTTGAAATCTCTCGCAGGACTATCCCATTCGCAGAGAAAACAGCAGTACTTTGTGTATCCAGTCCGCAGACCAAGCAAGAGAGCAAGAACCTTCAAGTCGCCACAAAGCTGCTACTGATGTTGGTCATAGTTTATGCACCTCATAAGTTGTTTAAAGCTTTCATAGATTTCCTTCATATAATTGCATGACCAACTGGATTTGATGGCAAAACATTGACATTATGCAGCAAAATAGATTTAAGATTCGTCTTGGATGAATCAATGTACAGTCTCCACTCATCTGGATCATGAACGATTTTGAGGGCTGCCATCACACCATCGATGTTGTTGCAGGCTACAAGATCACCTTCCACGAAGAGGAATGGGACAAGATCCTTTTGACGGTCACGGAACATGGAAACCCTAACATCACCTGCCAGGCGAATACACTGCCGTAGTCTGGAGCCCAACAGCTCTGCCTAACTCTTGGATAGTTCCAAGTCCCTGACAAGGTCATTCAGTTCATCTTGTGTTATGAGGTATGGTTCAGAGGAGGCGGAGGATGGGAGAAAATATGGGTCATGTGACATTGATGGTTCAGGACTAGAAGTTTCATCCTCCTCCACTTCCTCGTCTGACTCAAGTGAGAATGATTCTGGTGCATCAGGAACCGGCAGTCCTCCGTGGGGTACTGAGCGTATTGCTGATGGAAAGTTTGGATAATGCACAGTCCACTTTTTCCTCTTTAACACACCTTTCCCAACTGGGGGCACCATACAGAAGTAACAATCGCTGATATGATCTGTTGGCTGTCTCCAAATCATCGGCACTGCAAAAGGCATAGGTTAACTTTACCCGTTCAACCACTGGCGTAGATTTGTTGCACAAGTGTTGCAGCATATGTGTGGGGCTCACCTCTTGTCCTGAAATCCAATTTTGCAGCCAAAATAAAGGTGATAGTCTTTCTTAACCATAGTGGTTATACTGCGCTTTTGTGATGCAAAAGTCACTTCACCACAAACATAGCAAAAGTTATCTGCACTGTTCACACAAGTACTAGGCATCTCTTACTCACTTTGGCTAAACAGAATTGTGTCCCTTTGCAAAATCGAACACTGACAAATAAGAGAACACGACACTGTATGATTTCTAGAGCTGATGTAGGACAATTTGTTCAGCAGAGTGATGTAAGCTTAGCTATGATTGCATCATACATGACTTCTAGGAATAACATTATGTAATTCATATCATGTATGACGCAGTACCAGCTTCAGGTTGCATCATTCATTGTTTTGCCTAAAAAGCAAGTACTCTCCCAACCCAGTCAAAGATTTATTCATAGATCCAGTCAAAGATGTATTTTAGTCATTTCTGGTTTAAACTGAGATCCCTTCACTTTATAACTCACTTATCCTCCACGATTCCCAAGTCTGGGGTCGTATATACTGACCTAGTATCATATCTTTAAAACTAGAGCCAATCAAAAATTGTAATCATTATTTTCGTTCTGAATGACCCAGAATTAGTCAAGTTTTACAACATTTATTTCGGAAGCATTTTGGCTTTAGACCAGTGTTATTAATGACTTTAGGTAAATGTCTTTCGGCCTGCTCAGAATGCCTCACAAAGAGTATTCTAACCTAGAATTATATAATAACTCTGAAGTTTGATTACTCAATAAAATCCGTTTTGATCGTCATCAAGCGTGTCAATTTTCTCTGTTCATTATAAATTAAATGTCTGGAAAATTTTAGAATGTTTAATATAATAATATTTTCTAAAGTTGATGTGTAAGCGGAGCTTAGACTAAAACTATAAGCAATGAATTTATTAATTAAACCGTGAAATAGAAATAACTATAGATTAAACTGGGTTTTTTGGGGGGTTTTTTTCTTTTCATTTAAGATGGAACTTTAAGTGGACACCTTGTTCCCATGATGATTTGTATATGAATTTGACTTTGCATCTCATTTTAGAGACAACTCTATAAAGTGCTGGTAACAATTGATACCTTAAAATGACTGAATCTCACTTCAAAAAGACTTATATTAAAATCTTTATTCTATTTTAGAGAGAGGTTTGTAAGATTACATTATCCTAATAATCTGTACATGCATAAAAATATTCATTCAGTTTTGGAGACAAGTTTTATAATGACACATTGTTCTCAGATCAGTTTTTTTTTTTTTTACAGGTATTACGATGTGTATACAAGTTTAGAAGGAACTTTACACAGACACCTTGTCCTCACAAGAAATTGTGTATCAAAATATTGATCCACTTTCAGATAAAAGCTTATAAGGAGATCTTATTCTCGTAATTATTGGTATAGAACGAGCATTTGTATATAATATATTTATCGAACTTCAGACAAGCGTGTATAAGGCATCATTTGTCCTCGTAATACTTTGTATAGAAATTTAAATGTTTATCATATTTTAGAGAAACGTTTTTAAGGACACCTTGTCCTCTCAAGAATTTGTTTATCAAAACGTGTATCCAATTTCAAAAAAACGTTTTTAAGGACACCTTGCCCTCACAAGAATTTATTTATCAAAACGTGTATCCAATTTCAAAAAAACGTTTATACGGATACCTTGTAATAACTATAAGCTGTACAGTTATCGTAATGGTTATCCAACTTAGGAGAGAATTTTATGAGGACAGCGAGTTATTATAATATTAATTTATCTAAATCGTTTATCAAAATTTAGACAGAGTTTTATAAGGACACTGTCTTCATTAAACTTCTTATCGGCATTAAAAATGTTATTCCCATTTTAGATTGAAATGTCATCTCAAGAATATGTATATCATCAAACTGGCTATCCAGTTTCAGACAGATATTTATAAGGACACCTTGACATCATAATTTGTATGGATATTAAAATGTGTATACCATTTTAGTGTGACGTTGATGAGGACACCTTATCCAGGTAAAAGTTTGCTTGTGAAAATGTATCCAACTCCAGAGCCAAATTTACAGGGACGCCTAGTCCTCACTTTTGTTGTATACGTATGGGAATGTTTGTCGCAGTTTAGAAACAGTTTATAGAGCAAACCTTCCTTCAGAGGGACCTTTTAATTAAACAATGTTCAAGTTTGAGAGAACTCCATAAGGACACGTTGTTCTCACAAGAATCTTTATATTAAAATGTTTTTTAAAATTCAGAGAGATTTGCATACGTAGACATCATCCTCATCAGAAGTTGCATAGTCATCAAAATAAGGACTTTATGCGGACTCCTTGTCCTCACTAGAATTTGTATATCAATACGTGCATCCAATTTCAAAGAGAATTTTGTTTGTGCACCTTATCCTAATTATATATTGTACAGATATTAAAAGCGTATTCCATTTTAGAGAGAACATTATGAGGATACGTTGTCCTCACAAGAATTTGTATATCAAACTGGTTGTCAAATTTTAGTAAGAACTGTAAAAATACACATTGTCCTCAAGAATTTGTATATCAAAATGTTTATACTATTTATAGGCGAACATTATAAGGACACATTGTCCTCACAATAATTTATATTGGTGTTACAGTGTGTGGAGCAAAGAAAACGTTACGAGGATACCTTATGCTTATAAAAATCATTCTTTGGTAATAGGTCCTTAAGAACTGTTCAAAGTGACATCGCAAGATGTATTCACGTTACAGAAATGGATGAACAATGTGAAAACCTACATCCAGACCACTGTTTGAATCTGGCATATAAGAAATTTCAAATACATGCAGACAGACGAAAGAAAACGAAGTAGAATTCTTAGGATTTATGTCTCGTCTGTTGTGTATATGATACAGATATGTTTGCATTTCTTCATTGCCTTAACATCACTTCACGAGCTGAGAAAGGATACGAGGTGTATGCATATAAATATTATTATGACCATCAACATTTTCAGTGATAAACATTTTTTTTAGGTGACCATGACCTTGCCTCAAAGTGTGATGATATGAAAGTGACTGGCATATTGAGTTTACAGTCTGTGTATGATGACTTCAAACCATACAGAGTAACTGTAGCCACAAGCATGACCAATGTTAACGCCACGGATGTGGACGTCAAACCATACAGTGCATGTAACCACAAGCATTGACGCCAGGGATGTGAACTTCAAACCATGCAGACAGTAACTGTAGTCACAAGCATGACCTACGTTGACGGCAGAGACGTCGACTTCAGACCATACAGAGACTACCTGTAACCACAAGTATGGTCAGTGTTATTATTGTCCACATGAATTATATGTACGTTTTGTTTATGTTAAAACAGGCGAGACAACATTAATTATATAACAGTATCAAATTCAGACATTTTTGTTGCACTTTAGGGCATCCTCTCTCCATTAGCTTTGAATATTGGCAGGGAAAGGTAGCATAGAGATCGATGAAAATAAAATGAGTGAAAAATAGTTTGTAGGGTAAGCTTCACGCCTAATCCTAAAATACGGTTAGAGATTCATCATTATCTCCAATTCATTACTGCACTTAAAACACTTTGAAAACTGGCGGAAGACCGAATAAGACACACAAGTCATATGAAGCCACTTTGATTAGTTCAAAGGACATACAAAGGGCGTGGCTAGAGTATCTAGGACGTCTATAAATAAATTCCAGTTTTATGCAGCTAAGTAAATCCAAATTTCTGTTGACAATTAAATCTTGATGCAAAACCTATGTACACAAAAATATTTACATTAACCTAAACATTGCATTCCCTGCCGGCAAGTAAGAACACATGCTGTTTATTCTGAAAACCATAACGAGGTACATCTTGATTGATCAGACATAAGTGTATGCCCCGGAGCCCCTTTCTCTAAATTTGACAATGATTGCTTTGCTTTACCTGAAATCAAAAAGTTACATGAATTCCAAACAGACTTTCATTTGTGCGCAAAGTATGTGCATTATCAATGAAGGACATAATTTTGATTTGTATTACTTGCAATAATAATAATAACAATGATGATGATTTATTGACATTCCAGTGTTTTAAGTGGATATTCCATAAAGGGGGCGCGGAATACTTGAATGCATTTGTTCATATACAAACCAGATCAAAAGCATGCAGTGAACCTTATTGGATTCAAATATTAGGAACGTTTATGGTAACTAGATTCCTTTTGAAATTTCATCTTTCCAATTTATCACATGGCAATGTGGAAGAGATCTCTGTACTTTTCAAGTAATGTCTCAAGGGTTAAGTCCCCAGGGTGAGGAAATGTCCAAGGCAAATGTTAATCAAAGCACTGACTTGATCTTCTCGGTGCCCTTTATATAGATATATTTCTATTTGGTGGATGAATGGGTTGGGGCTCTGTACCCTTTAAATAGATATATTTTTATTGGGTGGGTGGTTGGGTCGGGGTTCAGAACCCTTTAATATATATATATATTGGGTGGGTCGGGGTTCAATGCCCTTTAAATAGGTATATTTCTATTTGGTGGATGGGTGGGTTGGGGCTCTCTACCCTATAAATAGAAATATTGTATTGGGTAGGTGGGTGCGTCGGGGCTCAGTGCCCTTTAAATAGATATATTTATATTGGGTGGGTGGGTTGGGGCTCAGAACCGTTTATATATATATATATATACACACTGGTGGGTGGGTGGGTCTTGTATCTTAATGATTCTTAAATTGTATACAGTAGATTGTCTTGATGCGAACGAGAAAATGTTCTGTATAGCACCTTGCACCAAGCTGACCAGATCGTCCTGTTTGGTTTGTTTAATTTACAGGGAAAACTTTTACAGTGACCTGGAAACTTTGATCTCTCTCTCTCCCTCTCTCTCTCTCTCCAATACAAATTCCAGGGTATAATTGTATAGGGTATTCTTATTATGTTGATTTTACGGTAGGAATGTTGACCTTATTGCATCGTAGCAACTTTTTATCAAAAGCAAACAGTGCGCACCCCTTCTCTTTTCGATAAATAAAGTAAATTCTTCTGTTCAAGCTTTGAAAACGGCAGAACTATTTGTTTATACTGTTTGTTTGCCTTTACATTAAACTTTGCATATAATTTATGTTGTTATTGTTGTTGTTCCAGACCAAAGACTGAGGGAGAGTTGTTGTTGTTTTTCCAAACCAAAGAATGAAGGGGATAAATAAATGTTGACGGGAATGTTGCGATTGCTTCAGTGTAAAACGAAATCAGAACTTGGCCTGTATGAAAGCGAAGTAGAATTGTTCGAATTTTTTGCCTTTCTACTTTGGAAGCCTATGTGTCACTTGATAGTGCTGCGCATTTTGTTACTCAAGTATTGAGTACCTGAGACAGATTTTTGCCTCCAGTTTTTGTTACAAATTTTGCCACCCTAGATTTAGTAGGCACTGACTGACTTCAGCTTACCCAATATCGGTTCATTTCACATTTTGGAGAGAGAGAGAGAGAGAGAGAGAGAGAGAGAGAGAGTCACTTTGGATAAATTTTTGTGACATACCAAAGATTGAAATAGATACAGACAGGGTATAAAGGGTGTCAAAATAAGCCCCCCACCGTACCCGAACCCCCTACTCAACACCATTTTTGTAGACAGTTCATATTTGGCGACTAGTTGTTTGGTGATATCAATCCGAGTCTGTGTTTGATCAAACCCCCCAAAAATGTAGGACCTTTCTTGCACAAACCTTTCTGAGCTTCAAATGATTCTTCTACATATTTAACATCATCAGTTGATTCCTTCACAGCTGCCTCTTCATTTAGGGATTAACCAAAGAACGCTAGGATGTTACAGACTGCCATTTGGTCAGAAGCAGAAGCGGGCTCCTTCGACATTTTTACGTCACTGTCTCAACTATGTTACGTCTCACGTGTATATCTGCTGCTGTTCAGCATGCCGCATATACAACGTGGGTCACTTTTTTTTAGAGCTTTTATGTATCGATCGGTGTTAAATTTATTGACAGGTTACAAGAAATCTGTAACAAAAGTATTCATAACTTTTCAAATACCCTTCGTATTCATTTGGCCTTATTTGAAAAATGAAAACAAAACACGGGCAGAATGTGTGCGTTCAGCTGTTTTGAACCTTTTTAATAATGAGTCAGGTCAGGGAGTGAGCTCGTCTAAAGAGTTCGTTGTACTTTTCATAATATCATGCAACCAATTAGCACAATACACTCAGTTATACTTATATTACGGAAACAAAAAGTTTGGAAAGCGTGCATATAAATGATTTTATATTTATGACTTTCTATACCGTGAGTTCATGGAGTAAGGTCGTCTTGATTGATCGTTTTATATTTTCATGATGTCAGACAATCAATTAATACAAAACATTCAACCTTACTTTTAAAAATGATTTCACGTTTTTGAGAGTATTAAGTAGTGACATCTGGAAGTGATTTCGTCTTGAACCAATAAGGTAAATAATTTTTATATTTTTGTTAGGATAGGTGTAAGTAAATGCCACATCCAAAAATCATGCTATGTGAATTTTTCCATAACGCAGAGAACTGAATACAAATACTGATTTTTGCCTACAGATCTACATTGGTCACCAATGTACACAGTCTCGTAGAAACAAGATATATTGCGGACCATGAACATTTCTTTTTTTTTTGAGAACAAAACCCATTTCCAATGCTTATGCTCGCTTGATGTTATAATTTTGTTTCTCATTAAATTCACAACACACATTGATAATCTGGTGTTATAATCTTGATGCAGGTAACAAGTATTCTTTTGTGCATTATTCAAAGATACTGGAAAAGTTAAAAAATAAAATTATTCATCTATAACGCTGGTTATTTCATAAAATAGCTCTCACGGTTTTTGTGTTAGGTGGGCTGACTCATTTTGTGACATCATAATATAAAAATCATTTGAGATGTAGTTATCCACTGGAAACACAAAGTCTCATTAATACTTCCTGAACTAAATCAGTGAGCCGAGCACAATATGTTTGTATACTTACTTTAGTATAAAATATTTATAGGAATTAATTTCAAATGTATATTTTGTGTACTAAATTATAGCAGTAATGAAAACAGTGACCAATTATATCCTTTGTGAACTACTACTGAGATCTGTATCTGTTAATTTATCTCATTTGTATGTCTCTTTGTAGAAACTAAACATTGGATCTTATGTATAAATTAAGTATTCTGTTTTGTCTTTTGTACAAGATTTTCACAATTTGAAACTTGCATTCATAAAAATTCTTATTGTCATATGCTTTATATGTGGGTCCCTCACTAGCTCCTAGCTATTTGAGCTGGTGACGATTGAGGTGCCCCCCCCCCCATGTTGCCGAACTTGATAAAGGCTTTTATTTATTCGTGTTACCCCACAAAGGTCTGTTATTGTTTGGTTTTTTTGCGTGTAAAAAAAAAATCAAAAAGAATTTTGATCCAAATTTAGATATTATTTTGAATTTGGGGTTGATCTTTCTTATTGGTACTGGTCGATGTATTTACATATTTAGTTAGAACTTACTGCTTACTTGTAAAATAAACAATATTCACAATCTGATTAAGTTTATTGGAGAATTAGCCTATTGACCGTCTAAAAATGATAAAAAGGCAAGTTTTTTTTGAATGTCTGTTGTGATCAAATAATAAAGTAAAATATTCAAGATATTTAAATTAGCTTGTTATGTCTTCTCAGTCAAAGAATCTCTTCTGTTTTAGGGGTCTTTCTACTCAAGGTTGTTTTCTTTCGTTGAAAGAGGTTAAGTGGTTTGTCTCCCTTTTTCATTGGTTGAGGTCATACGACTGTTATCAAGGCAGTCTGGTGGTGATAATAGTAAACCTCAAAGGATGACGTAAATTTTAAGACCCGACTCTCAGATGGTAGTAATTTCATGGAAACGGTGACCGTTATTTAGATCTTTATATATTTTACATTGAAGGTAATATATTACTTCCTTCCATTTAGCCACCTCTTATCATTAGATCCCTCGTCTGGTCGCCCTTAATACAAATTGCAGAATTCACCACAAAGCGACTGAGGGGTATATCACAAGATTCATCAATGCGAAACTTAATCAGAAAACACGCGAAGAGCGTTGGCATTATTAATTAATTAACTGGAATTAATTTTGTATCTATAAACTCAAACGATAACATTTATACAAACATTTTCTGAAAGCTAACTAGTCGACCTACTCAGGATAGTCATTTGCTCTCCAAGACAAATGTTTGTCAAGGTAAACGTTGAAATACGAGTTCTATTATTAACTTAAATGAATACCCATCTCAGGCTTGAGAATTAGCTATGCTATTAGCTGATAATTACGCGAACAAAAGTTAAAGTTTCTAAAGGATAACAATTATACTAATCTGATTTTAGGCATTTCAAATGAAAATAGTATAGTAACTATAATCAACATAAATTAAGACTCCCCGTAACTGGAAATACTATAATATATTGTAATAAAGAAAAATGTGATCGTGGGGTGGAAGGATTTTAATTTAGTCACGTATCTTGCAAAAAATAAATTTAGAAGAATTGTGAGAACCCAAAGGCTTGGGAGA
Source organism: Megalonaias nervosa (assembly GCA_016617855.1). Classification (NCBI taxonomy): domain Eukaryota; kingdom Metazoa; phylum Mollusca; class Bivalvia; order Unionida; family Unionidae; genus Megalonaias; species Megalonaias nervosa. Next base: position 23,791 of record JAECUM010012599.1, on the reverse strand, counting down.
AAGGCTTTTGAATTTGTGAAGCTATTTAAATTTAGTTTATAAAAATTTACAGAAGAGGAAACGGTGATGAAGTTTCATGATGATTCTTTGCTAAATGAGATAATTCCAATCAGTACAAAGACTGGAGAATTACTATTCTCCTCCATAAAGGTGAACGATCATGGTCTGAACGTGCATTTATAGTCGGAGAGCTGAATTCTATTTTGAAGTACTTCTGCTTAAAAATAGAATAAAGTAGTACAATAGTGATTGAAAAAAAAAATCACACGAGATACAAACGTAGAATTGCTAGAGCTTAAGTGAAAAAGATTGGAGGGAATCCTCGTTCGCTCAGCAGATAATGGTAGAGTAACGGGAGATGACTTCAGATTAATTGGACAGGAGTGTCCAACCAACGGTCCCCTGGCCCAGTCCTTCAGATTGTGCGACTCTACTCTCTAAATTCTTCTCTATATGTATGGGATTAAAATCAGTATTATTATTAATAGAAGTAAATATGTTTATTTGGGTCAAGGTCTAGGTTTTGGAATTTCCTTAGTGTATTTTATATAATCCAGGTTATGTTTTTATTTTGTAAGCATTAGGATCATTCTAGAAGGTTATTTTCCATTAGGTAATGGGTTTTATTTTAGAAAATGTTAATTGCGAGCTGAGGTCAAGAAGAGAACTATATAATCTTGTAACTGAGAAGATTTATTTTCAGTTGCTCTTTAAGACCTAACGCTTTTAAGTTATATGATATGTTATGCCCAGTATTTTATTTTTGGGCTGAAAATTTTATTTCTTTAAATTATTGAATTCAAGTGATTATTTTCTCTGTAAATACAAAAGTGCTCTGATAAAATTCTTGGATAGAGACATTCACTGGAATTTAAAGTAAATTCAAACCTGGAATTATCTTACTGTGATTAAACAAAAGACGACTTTTGACAAATCAACACTATTCGCTACCACAGACACATCTTCGCCTTTAGTTTCTGGATTTATTCTGACTTCTACTGAATAATATTCATGACTTTAAATTACAAGGACTTGTGTCTAATTCTTGGATTATTTTGGGATTAATTCGCAATACCGTAAATTATTTTCCCTCATTTTCACTTTGTATTCTAGGAAAAAAAAATATTTGTTGAATTTTACAAAGCTTGTTGCTTTTCACCCTTTCCTGACACTTATTTTAAGAGCATAAACTCGTAACAATCCTCAGTGCTGTTTGTACTTTTTTGTCCTAAATCTTCACTCTGTATTCATAAATATTAGACTAGTTTCTTTATAATAGCGTGCTTATCGAAGAATTCTACCGTCTCAGTACAGAGTCCTTCAAGAACCCACCCGTCTCTCGGACAGTACAAGCTGTATATTAAAATCTCAAGGTCACGAACCGTTCAACCTCTCAGCCAGCTCTTCAGAATCACAAAGATTCTGATTTTAAAAAATGGATGGAATATACTTTTACTTTCAAGGGCAGCTGTAGCGGTTCTGTGGCACGGTGGTTAGGATGCCAGACTTGTGATCTGCGTTTTGTGACAAGAAAACTGGTTCACCTTGATTAAACAAATGGAATATGCTTTTTACTTTCAAGGGGAGCTGATGTAATCCTTGACACGTAGGTTAGGATGGAATATGCATTTTACTTTCAAGGGGAGCTGATGTGATCCATGACACGGTGGTTAGGATGGAATATGGTTTTTACTTTCAAGAGGAGCTGATGTGATCCATGACACGGTGGTTAGGATGTCAGACTCGTGCTCTAGGTGCCTTTTTGCGCTGTGACAAGAAAATTGGTTCAGTTTTAATTTATTGTTCATGGTAACCCTGCTGATGACAAAAGGAAACATACTTGTGTTTAGAATTCAGTTGAACCAAAGCCACCTAAACATGTGAACGCTGATCAAGGTTGAATCATTTCTAGTTGCATTCTCCAAAACCCATCTCTTTAGGATGCTGGCCATCTTGCTACCATATCAGCCTGGGATGACTGCCGTCGTGTCTCCCTATAACCATCATGTGTTGATATGCTGTAAAACAGACAAAAAAATGTTACATTCAAACATTTGGACGGATTTAAAATTGTACTGAACGGGGAGGGGGGGGGCGGTATTGGCGACTACCCTGCCCAAGTTAGGGAATTAACTCATCTGGAAAGCGTCAAATGCTATATAACTTTTTCAAAAACGTATGCTAATGAGAGTATTTGTAAATATTACACATCTGATTTTGAAATATGGTTTTAGAGGACCAACTGTTATGAATTTCAACATATTGATATGAAAATACATAATATAAAAAAAATAAACGATTTCACAGCATTTCATTACTACATTAAATGTTTTATTATTCTGTTTTAGTGTACATTTAACGATTATAAGCGCGGTTTACTTTTGAACGAATCCACTCATGTAGGGATACAACAATACTAAAATGAACAAAATCAAAATCACTTGTGCACTAGCTCAGCTCACTGTTTGCACTAACTCACTGTGTACGGGTACCTCAACACTAACTTAATTTAAAAATTACTAGCGCAGCGAACACAACTAATTATTTAAAAAAAACAAACAAACAAAGACAGAAAAATACATTGCACTGAAAACAAGTTGTGTTAGGGAGGTGATAAAAATATTTCTCAAGTTTAACATGAAGGCAAGAAGGTAGGCGTCTATAGATAATTGCCTATATCTAGATTTGCCTATATCTATAGATAATGCCTATTTGCCAATATCTAGAGATAATTGCTTATTTGCCTATATCTATTGATAATGTATCTATAGCTAATTGCCTATTTGTCTGTATCTTTAGATGGGATAAAAGTATAATTAAAACCAGTTGTGTTGCAGAATAACATTCAAATATAAATCTAACACCCTACGATGCCTTAGAAGCGATTCAGATGAACATATTACTTTCCATGATTGTGACATCACGATAAGTAGCATGAGCCTTAGAGTAAGGTGGTTATAACAATGCAGTATGAGGAATGAATAAATTACGTGACTATGTGGACAAAAAAATATATATATTTATTATAAATTTGCAGCACACCTTACAGATCTCGCATATTTTACAAAGTCAATCTAAAACGATTCGACAAAACAGAAAACAAAGTTACATTCAAAACAGCATAGTGTTATGTATTTTTAATTTAATTATTTGTTAGTTTTAAATATTTTTTTATTCCATTACATGCTATTGTAATGTAACATTGTTTACTGGACTTGACCTTGTCCAGAACTGAGTTCTGTTCTGTTTGACCTGACTGACTTTTAATTTTTTTTTATTTGATTGATGCAAACAACTAATAATAGCTTTATTATTCTGCAGTTGTATGAGCTAATTAACCGAATTATTATTCATGTAAACATGTTGATCTGGGTCAGGGTTTTGGAGAATTCAAAGTGAATTTCATAGGCTATTATGTTTTAAATAAACAAGGCTCATTAAATAGTTCTAGAAAGTTATTCTATTAGGTAATGGTTGTTTTTAGAAAATGCTAATTTGTGACCCGAGGTCAAACAGAACTATATTATCTTGTGACTGTCAGAATTTTACCAGTTGTCCTTTAACATCTAGCACTTTGGGTTCTATTATGTTGCGTCTAGTTTGGGCTGAATTTTATTTTCTTGAAGTTATTCAATTCAAGTGAATATTTTCTCCGGAAATACAAAAGTGCTCTGACAATTCTTGGATAGAGACATTCAGTGGAATTAATACTGAATTCAAACCTGGAATAATATTTATGTGATTCAACAAGAAGCTGTTGACACATCAGTACGATGCAGGCTATAACAGACACGTCATCGCCTTCAATTTTAAATCTGGTTGGGACTTGAACTGAATTGTATTCAGGACTTTTTATTGCTAGCACTCGTGTCTTTAATTCTTGGGCTATTTTTGGATTTAATTCGCAATACCGTAAGTTCGTTTCTTTTTTCACTTTGTATTCTAGGGAAATAATTTGTTAAATTTTACAAAGCTTGTTGTCTTCACTCTTTTCTGTTACTTAATTTAAGAGCATAAACTCGTAACAATAGTGACTCAATATGTGTAGTTGCTGTAGCAGAGTCAAACACACAAATGGAAAAGTTTACATAAATTTGAAATCATTTTAAAAGGATCAGTTTAAAAGGACTGAAGAAACGCGGAAAGTTTCTGAAAGCAAAATACCTGCTTTACACGGTCATATTTAATAACATTTTAACGCATAAAGCATTCTTGGAATGTCTTCATACTACTTTAAAAGGCCAAGAAAGAACCGTTTTTAAGACATCTTTACTACGATCCTCAAAGTCCAATATCAATCGTTGTTGAAACAATGTAAACGGGACAAAATAAAATAAAATACAGTAAATTAAGGAATATATTTCGGTAGCAAACAAAGAGGAAAATAAATCAAAAGTGGTAAAACACGTATTCGGTAACCTGACAACATATCCATTTGGAAGAGTTGGAATTAAATACGCGAAATAGTTAAAATATCAGCAATAAAAATATTTTGGAAATGAATACCTTCCTAACTTCATTCATGAAATATTTAAAATTAGCTTAGTGCCCTTCCTTAGGACATACCTTGGCAGCCGATACGAGCTGGCCTGGGCAGGTATAGAAACCACGACCATTGGAATATCCCTTTTAAATTTGGCATTGATCGACATTGAGGTTAAACCTCGTAAGCAATTAAGCAGTGCGCCGCGCACAATTATGAACTTGTCGCACGTGGCCGAATGTGTTCATGCGATCTAAATTCAAAATCAGTCAGCTGGTTGATTAGTTAAGGCGTTCGACTCGTGACCAGAAGGGTATGAGTTCGATTTTTCCACCATCGTATTAGCCGAGATCCCCTTCTGATGCGTGTCCTTGGTCAAAGCACTTTGCTCTGCTTGCATCGGCAACATACAATCTTCAAAGAGTTGCAGTGCCGTAAAACACTAAAATCAAACCGATTTATTGACCCAGGAATGACCAATATGAATCATTGTCTATTTACTTTCTTTTGGGTGTGAAATAATCACAAGCGTACGTCCTCACGGAAAAACGAAAGACATTTGACTAAGCAAACATAACCGAAGGTTTAGTGCCGTTTAATTTTTGATCTTTTAAAAAATCGGCTTAACACGGCTAAGCGTTTGGCTCTGAAAATAACCTTGTGGACATCTCTACAAAACCCGACAATACGACTGCGACTAATTGTACACGAAAATGATACTGCGTCTCTGAGAAGTTATCCCTGAGAAGTTATCCTCAACGAGAATCCAAGGTTAAAATTCGAATATCGGCGCCGTTAACATCAAGTCTTTCTGCTCTTCCAGATGGTTGCGGGTCCGTGAAATCAGTCTGCACAAGTTGATGTGAGAAATACTGGGTAGATCTGCATGTTTGTTTGCATCCTTGTTTAGCATCATAGACGGGTAAGCGCATTTTCTATAATTTTCTCTGTATCTGGAGTCCGACAATTGTCGTGGCAACATGCTTCGATTTCCTTTCGTTTACGAGAACTAGTGCGCGGTTGAGCAATGCCACAATGCCGTTATTCACAAATCGAAATTTGCCATTTTTGACGTAATTATTACAGTCCGCCTTTAGACTTTTTCCATTGATTTCTAAGGCCTGACACGGTAAAATATCTAGAGGTATTATACATTTGTAATTCTATTGGATCACGTTCCTCGGGGACTCTAGCTCGGTACAAATACTGAAAATCTCCAAACGTTTTGATTTAGCGCCTCTGTGGAACACGGAATCAGATACATCTTTTAATTTTGCATTGTGAAACTTATTTGCCACTTATACATTATCGGTTTAGTCTAATACGTCTTGCGATTTTTTTTTACAACCGCAATCGCCTCCCCATTGTCAGATTTGCGATCATAGGATCAGTATTTGCTTGTGCCAGACATTGTTGGGCGGCTTCATTTGTGATTGTAACGACCTGGGCTAGCTTTGCTAGTGATTATATAAGTGAACACTTGGTTGTTTAATAACTAATGGTTGTGGTCAGTCTCGATTTGACAACAGTCTGCAGTCCGAGGTTTCAATCGATTACTAGCAATGCTTTTAATACTTCCATCGACTCGCATTGCAATTTCTCTAACAATCGGTGCAGCGCACAAAGCCAGACACATTAGAATCTTTAACGATTCTGTGAACACGGGGTTTTCATGCGTTGATAAATACGAATAGGTGGCAGGTCGGTCCCAAATGTACTGCTATATCGTCAGAGTTTCCCTATGGAGGTTCTAAAGCGTGCCCATCCTGGTCGATAAGGTGTTATCGATGTCTATATTATGCATATTAATTTGATAAATGTTTTAGTAAGAGTCATTTACTTATGACCTTTGTAATGCTAATATTCTAACAGTTTGTGGATTTTGGATTTATAACAACATTTGATGATACAAATACAATGCTTATTGATGAATAACTTGAATGAGAAAAGAATTCTGATTAATACGTGCGTGTATAAGATCCAAATATTGGACAAATTAACATAATCCGCACGAACCTAATGCAACAAATACAAACAAATGACCTTACACAGTACAAGGACAAAGGTTAACGATTCACAGTAATTTCACAAGACGAAAAAAGAAAGATGCATTTTACTCAGAATAGTAAACAACGATGTACTTTACTCGTATAGTAAAATGTATTCACCCAAATAGTGAAAAATGAGGTACTTTACTCAAATAGTAAAATGATGAAAACAAAAGGGAAATATATCATACAAAATATCTTCACACTCCCAAAACGTTGGGTATAACAATCCCCAAAATTAACCCACGGCTAGAAGATTACATGCACAAAGTAACACAAAACACTCCGTCACTAGCACACTTGGCTACCAGTCACACTGGTCAATCAAGCAGTCGGCATTTCAGGTACTCACCGACCACCATTCAATTCCTTGGTCAATCAAGCAATCAACGCCCACCAATCGGTCAGCAACACCCGATCACCTTGTACTCGACCATCAACACTGTTCACTCAGCTGTACGGCTGCTATGGTTCAGCTTTTCAGCTGCCATGGTCAACTTCTGTTGTTAGCTCTACAGCTGTTACCACGTCGACTACGATCAGCTGAAAATACATTCAACACCGTGTACTATGCATGACGCGGGCATATAGGATAAAACGTAATGACGTTAGCTATACAAATTACATTATCGGCACAACATTACAAAATAATCAACAGGTTCAGAAGCGAACCCTTGTCCGATAAGATTCCTATGGTACTAAACGTTTCTTAATAAAATGCAACTTTATATTGCTAATATAAAGCTCTTTCTAAGTCACAAACACAAATAGAAAATATTTGCATTATACCACGGAAGCCGAAGCTACATAGAAAATACACAAAAATAAACGTGGTAGTACAATAGCTATAACTTACAATATACATAAGAAATAATATACACAAGAAATTAATAAATGACTTACATATCTCTACAGCTGAAGATGTGCAAGTCCCTAAGTAGACTGCTTACTGACAAGACGTTCCGTAATGTGAAGACATCGCCTTACGATGAGGCATTTATACACAGACGATACAGCCTACATCGTCTGTGCGCTGGAAAAATTCGGTTTTTCCTATCGAAAGCACTTTGCACGTGCGGCATAGGATGAACCGAACTCACTGTTTCGAAATATTGTACAATATACATAACGCATTCTCGGGTAGCGTTGTAAAAAAAAAAAAAAAAAAAAAAACGAAACCCCAGTACATGTATTTAATAAATAAAGGGATTTATACAATTCCGTGACAGTTTGCACTTTTAAAGATGAGTTATGCAGTGCGTACATCGACTGAAATCATAGGTATCAAGGTTGAGTAGGCTTATTCATGACTGGACGGATTTATCATGAAAAATTCAAGGACATTTGGATTTTAACACAATGATTCTTTTATGGTGTTGGTACATAAGAACAACACAGTTTTCATTCAGAATACCTTGGGCCGTATTCGAATTATTTGAATCTGTTAGAATTCATAGGACGTTTAAGATTTTTAGCAATTCATTAACAACTGTAAGTTATTTTTAATTCCTTAACTTTGTATTTGAGGGAAATATATTTATATTTTATATTATACAAAACTTGTTATCATTCCGTCTTGTTACGTAGTTTAAGCCCTTAGGTGGTGTTACGACCATGTAATTTAATTACTTGTGTGTTAAAATTTGAATTCTTTTTATTTCATTTTTGTATCATTGTATATTATTATGATGATGATTCTGTTCACGGGATCTGATAATTTTGAAAGAAACATCGTGTTTATTTAGAACGTAAATATGACTCTCGGCTGGCGTAAGCATTATTTTAGATTGCCGACTGGATAAACAACCGGCGTAAACGATTGGTTGTGGCCAAGGTCATTTTCTAAGTATATGTGATTACATCGTGTACTGCGATTGTTAGATGATGAAATAACAACGCGTTCTTCGTGCGCGTGCATGAAATGACATCTTAGTTCGGTTTAAAAACACTTAGGTCCCTGTGAAATAGTCTGAGTCGTTCTTATACCTTGAGAAGAAGGTATTATTTTTCTTGTGCTGGAAAGAGTTTATTTTTCTTTACATCTGTAGAGCTCGAGATGTGTCTTGTTATAGATGACAGCTATGGAAGTTCATCTACTTTTTAAATAATTTATTTTTCCCTGTAGAACTACACAAGTGGTTTAGGACAAAGACATTCAGTGAAATTCATTCTAAATGGGAATAGTACAGTACAAATTGTGGTTCAACGTGAAATTCTGGACATTTGTGTAAAGACTTCATCTGACGTCATCGTCCTCCATCTTGGAACGTCATCAAGATTCGAACCTGGATTCAGTTAACATTATTTAGTGATAGGACTTGTATTTTTTCAGTACTAGGATAAATGTTTGGATTTTCTTCACAAACCGTAAGTCCTATTTCATATTTTCACCTTTTCACCGTGTTTTCTAGGGAAATAAATTATTTTTGTTAAAACTTACAAAGCTTGTTGTCTTTACTCTTTTCTAAGAAAGGGAAAATGTGGGTGCGTCAATCGGGGATTATTGCATGGAAGATACACCGGCGTCATGGGAGTATTTGAAAACGGATCCCTTGGAGGCGCATTTTCTAAGTCGACTTTGAAGAAGTATTCATAGTTGCTGTTGCTGTCATATTTGCGTAGATGTTTGTGAAAGTTACATCCACGGGTTTGATCCAGGTAAACTCGCATACAAGCATTGGTTGTATCAAGGTGTTTGGATAAAGATACATGATGTAGCTGTGAGAGCTGGGCCGTATCCGCGTAGGTTTTCCATGCAGGGAGACGGTCATTTACCATGGAAAGTCCGCCACAGTTATCACTTTTGATAGACAACTTTTGATAGAAATCAATGAACAATTCAAACTCAGTCTTACTTTTTCAACAACAGTGCATTTCAGACCATTCCTGGCTATAAAAAGCAATGCGCAGGATTGAGCTTGGCGGTATCACGGCGGTTAGAAAAGATTCAAAAACATCCATGATCAGCAACATATTCATTCGCATATACAGATCGTGGAAGTCACCGATAGGTCGACAACCAAAAGCCAGACAAACGTTCCTCGCTTGTGCCTAGTCGTTGGAGGAAATTCCTTCGCGGAACAATGACAACGACGATTAGAATGCTTCAATCGTTTAGTCTCAAAAACTTTCACCAATCGCTAATATGCTCATCGAGGTATATTCTTTCGCGCGTAATCAACTTGTGAACCTCCAGCTCTACTCAGCGCCCCCCTATCACGAGTAATCGTAAAGCGATCACCGCCTTTGTCCAGATTGGAATTGAGAAACTGTAGAGAGCCAATGACACGCAGCTGGCCTAGCCGAAAGGTTATGTATATTTTTCATGTCCTTGGTAATAACGGTTATCATTGCGGTCGATGCCGTTACAGTCCTTGCGTGAGTAAGTTACCATCATAACCGTTATGAAACAACCGGAATTTTGGTTTTACTGAGATAAATTCTCAGCTGTAGATAGAGTTGTCAATAAACGATGAACACAATATTCATCATATATTTTTCTAGGTTGTAATGATATCGCAAGAGGTACAATAGAAAACCATCTTCTTTCACCACTTATATGCATTCTGCACGCTTTGCATTCTCTTATGCTTGAATATATCTTTGGTAAACATATCATATAGGGTCAGCTATCCTGTTTTTGCGTCCTTAATTTTTTTTCGAGCTCAATGAGTATTTATGTCATCTGTATGTTAATATGGTAGGCTTGGGAACTGGAATTGTTGATAGGTCTCAAGCGCCCATCGGTCCTCTACTGCCTGCTACGATATGCTTGTATCTATCCGTTTGTCAGTCTGCCTACCATGGTATGTCTAGTTATATCACTCTTTGTGTATGTTTCGGTTAGTATATCAATCCAAAGCAATTATCGGTACCAGTAAATGAAAACATACAATTTCGTCAGTAGAACTGAAAATTAACCATTGGAAGTTTTCATATTTAACACACACTTTTATGTACCCTTTTACCCCGCGCCCACGCTCCCACTTAAAACAAGACAAAACAAATCAAAAGTACGAGAACATGTATCAAGAAAGAGAATAGAAAGTATTTCTTCATGTGTAACATTGTTATAACCTCTATGACAAATGGCAGGGTATTATGGATTACTGTTGTTTATTACACATCGCCTGCGGTTCCATGATTTCTCTGATCACATCTCCAAATATTATTCTTACAGTCTACATAATGAGTTTTGGAATACTCCCTAATTTGTCATGGTAGGTGGGTGTTAGAGAGCCACATGTATTTTTGTTTTTTTCTTCTAAATTGCACATTTATTTTCTTTTTAGAAATTATCCAGCAAATCCTCAGCAGGCATACATTCATCACAGGTCTAAATGTATACTTGCAAACACACACACACACACACACACACACGCACACAACACATACATACATACATACATACATACATACATACATACATATTGCTTTTGCACATACAGATAAAACATTGTAAGCTGTAGTACTTATTTTGGAACTTTAATGGAAGAAGAATTCCTCTACATCACTCGTGCGCAAATAGTATCATTTAATTTAAAATGCTTATTCCTTTCGTTATATTATGAAGATAGTACTGATCTGAAAGGGTGGGAGTGGAGTGCTCTACTGGGAAACACAAAATCACACACTATTTTCGTTTGATGATCAGCACTTTTAATTGTATTCGGTGCCTATTCCAGCCACGTATACAGTACATGGATTAGACCTAGCACAGGTCTTAGCTAAAAACATATTTATTTCCTCATTCCAAAGGACGATGTGTATAACCTGAACATTGATCCCCATGACATTACATAACAAAAGACGTACCATGTACTGCAGACTTGAATTAGTATTACGGCAATCTGTCCATTAAAATAATAAGCATTCTTTTATACTAAGTAATGTTTTCCATAATCCTCTACCCGGGGCCACGTAAACATACAAGTAAATCAGCCTGAAACACGTAGAGATAAAATGCCAATGAGACTGGCAACCAGTCTGTGTATATACTATTTTTTTTTATAAAGCACTTTCTTCCAGAGCAAGTGCACAGAGGCGAGGAATTGTGCAGATTTTCGCGTCAGCTTGTTTCTTTAGAAAACCAAATTGGAAACCAATGTCCATGCCTCAAGTCAGAGCTGCATTAATGATAATGTGTCCATTTATATTAACTATACATCGAAATTCCTTTCTTTTTGTGAAGTGGTGACATGAAAGTATATCAGTTGCTCATTGCGAGTAAAGGAAGAAAACTAATTTCACTGTGATTGTAAAAACATAAATGGTTTTCACACAAAAACGTTAGCTTCACATGTATTAAAGCCAAAATTTCGATGATTGCACTTGGGGTAAGAAGAAAGCCTATTAAGTCTGGGGTCAATAGGTCAAAATTCAATGTAACTGGGACTGGAAAAAATAAAAATGGTTTCTGCAAGTTACGTCCTTGGGGCTTAAACTACGTAATAAGAAAAACAAAAACAAGGACCCAACAAGCATTTTATAATCCAAAATGTACATTTATTTCCATAAAAGATAAAGTCCAAAAAAGTGAAAGAATTAAAAATAACTTACAGTATATTATGAATTACTAAATTTACTAAATGAACTATTAATTTCACAGTAATCCGAAAACTCTCCAAAAGTATTCCGAATGGAAGCTGTAATGTGCTTATGTGCTAGCACCACAGACGAATCACGGTTCTAATATCCGAAAGCTTTTACTTGTGTTACGAAATTATGTATCATCGTTTGAATTTAAAATATAATTTTGATCTTAAGTTGCTTGAGACTATGAAGTTATATTTTAAATCGTTTCATTCAAAGATTGGTACTATAGTAAAAGTATATGTATACTTCGTCGTAAGAGTTCCATTCATGACAAGGCCGATCGCAGGTGAAATCAACAACTAAACAGGTCAAGGATAACACGCGAGTATGAATGTTTGTCACGTAAACAAAGCTTGTGATTCAATATGCTATTGCCATATGGGAAACTAACACGCGCGCTCTAGCATTTGATTGGTACAGTGAGACGTGAGGGTCAGAATAGGACTGTTTGTGCATGCTGACGACCAAGTTATTATGAAAGGGAATAATGATTCAGATTATTCTAGCAATGATTGTGAATCAGAGATTGTTTATTTGAAAGGCGCACCGTTTATTTCATTCTTCAGTAATGCTAGTGGTCGTAAGAACCATTGAGAGGAAAATAGTTATTTACAATTAAATACTCATTGGATATAGTCGAGTGGATAATCATTGATTTAAAGAGTCGGTACTTTGGAATTATGTGATTATATTCAAGGACTTGAATATTTAACTTATTCAATGGGATTATGTATGTGAAATTTTCAAGAACATTAATATATTCTTTGTTCACGAACTTACATTGAACTGAAAACAGTTCAATAAATAATTGTCAAATTCAGTGTTCTCACGGTAACACTTAAATGCTTTAGAAGCTTCGTTCGGAACACCTTAGAACAGTTTCCGGATCAGTGAGAAATTGATAGTAGAATTAGGATTTTTAGGATTACATTCTAGGAATTCATGCGATGAAAGTTATTTCTAATTCTTTCATTTTGTTGGTTTTGTATTTTATTTAAATTTATATTCTAGATAACTTGAATGTTTGTTTGGCTTTTACATGATCTTGTTATTTAAGTTTAAACCCTTTTAGGTAACACTTGTTCAAGGAAAGTGCAATGAAAGTTGAAAGTCACAAATGTCCTTGAATGTTTCACGGTAATGCAAACAAATTAATAAATATCAAGGTACTTGAATGTTTCACGATAATTCAGTAGGGCACTGTCTGTTTAGTATAAATATTCCAGCTCTGCAACTTCACCGACAATAAATAAGTAATCTAGATCTAAACTCTTACAAAAATGAAATGTGACTTTTGAATAAGAACGCCGTGTTTTTTTTCCCTTATATAATCACTAATGCGCAGCAACTAAACAAACCAGAATTACTAGAAAAAATTACCAATCACTTAAATTCTTTTATATTGCTAAACACCTTAGCAGTCAACAATTGACATTTGTTATAATGTAATCAATCACCAACTAGGGCAATCATGACATATCTACAGTACAAATGCAATCCCTAGATCACGTGATGTTATTCTGATCTTCATTCAACATTCACGTCCTATTTAGACCGAAATATAATATTGACCAGAAATTGGTAATTATACTTTGATTTATAGATGGAAATAGTACATTCATATACTCTTCTTATAGTATAGGCTAGTCATAGAATTAAACTATTAAGAATTGTCATTAACCAAATGACCTAAGTAAATCTATATTATAAAAAAAATATATGTGATATAGATATACGTAACATTACATAATATGATTAGTTCGAGATCACAGACCTCAAACTTTTTCAATGGGTTGCACTTGGGGTAAGATAAAGCATGTTGATTTGGGGGCCAAGCCCTTAATAATCCGGGACACTGACAGCAAATAATAAACGCACACATAATTCAGATATCGACCACGGTTTTGAATAAATTGCACGCTGGGAACGAAGAAGTCTGTTTAATTTCTAGTTGAAATGCGAAATGTCAAGATCATTGTAGTTGAAAAAAGAAAAATGGTTTTTGCAAAATAACATTCGTTCTAGAACCATGCACATTAATTAATGTTTCTGGATGGTAGCACTTAACATATGGAAGAGAGCTTTTAAATTTCGCATCGAACGGTGAAAGGTAGAGGTCACTGTGACTAAAGGAAATATGGAATTTGCATAATAACCTATGTTAAAAAGCAAGTTTGTAATGGTGCAAAAGTTTGTAGAGATAATTTCGCAGAACGTCCTGTTGTGGTTAGGGTGACAAGTGAATATTAAGAACCTTCTAGAAGGTTATTTTCCATTATTTAATGTTTTCTTTTTAGAAAATATTAATTGTGACCTGAGGTCATGTAGAAAACAAAATAATCTTGTTAATGGAAAACAAATCATTCGTCCTTTACCGTCTTGGTTGAATCAGTTGTATTATGTCGTGTCCATTAATTCATTTGAGCTGGAATGTATTTTTTTTTTCTTCAAATTATTTAATTCAAGTGATTTTTCTCTGGAAATACAAAGTGCTCTTCAAAAATAACATTCATGGAAATAGAGGCTTAAATTTATACTGAAATTTTAAATAAGGAATTAATTCTTGGATTGTATTATTGTGATCCAACAAATGACTGCTGACAGAAAAACATTGTTTGGGCCACCACAGTAACATCGACAAGTTCACCTTTGGATTTAATTTGGATTTCCACTAAAGTTTATTCAGAACTTTAATTATTATTACTTGTGTATGTAATTCTAGGATTATTCGTAATTTAATTCGCAATATCATAAATTCCTTTTCTACACTTTCACTTTGTATTCTAGGAAAATAAATTATTTGTTGAATTTTACAAAGCTTGTTGCTTCTCACTCTTTTCTATTACTTATTTTAAAACCCTAGAGTCGAAATATAAGACAAATCAGAGAAAATTTCAGGAAACCTTAGGCCATTTATAACATGTCATAAATTGATATTTTCCAGAATAGTTATTAATAAAGGCGAGCTAGAAAGGATTGTTCTGACTTTGATGGGAGCGATACAATTTCTGGCGGGTAAAGAAAGTAATCCTGACTGGCTAAGCTAAACGAGTGTTTGTGTTTGTGTGTGTGTTCCCAGACGGAATTCAGGCTTTTAAGAACACACCCCACCCCCCGGCGAAATTGGTCTAAATGTCTGAGGCAAGCCAGAATTTTGCTTCGAGACTTAGTAAAAAGTACTTTTCTCATTAAATTGTTAAGAGGCGCGTGTGGTTAGGGACACGAAAGGAGATATTCGCTTTATAACAAGGTGCGATTCTTGAATAAAGCACAAGGTTAGTCTATTCTGCATACAATATATGCTCATTGATATAAGTTTGTAATTATTTGTTGGATGTTTTCATTTTGAATGCATGCATCCATATTTCCTTGCATTTTGTCTCAAATGTTATATGACTCATGTATTATATGAATGAGTTCCGATTTAGTTGTTTTGTATGTAATAGAAATTAGCATCATAAAGGTTTTGTCACGTTGTGTTTGAAAATTTGCTAACAATTTCCGCCTCATGTTTAAACATGTCCTCTGATAGAATTCGTAATTCAAAGTACTTTGGGTAATGTCAATACGTGCTATATAATATTACGACTTTAGACCGATTCTGAAACAAAGAAACAACCTGTCCGTGACTTAGCCATTGCTTCACGGTCAAGTTAACGGTTAATTCAAAGAGAACCTTACCGCGGTGGTGAGAAACTCTGTTTTGCCATCGACCAGTGATGTCACCGGCTGGCTTTGGCTTAGAGACCGGAAAACCTCGACATTGTAACATATGCTACTACCCCAGACAGTTTTCAAAGACACAAACCGGCATCCATTCAGAACTAAAATAGTCAAATTTTGGGCGGGCTTATCACGCAGCCAGACATTATCCTGTTACATTCATTTTGGAAGAGACAGTACAGTTTTTATTTGACTAAAGAAACATCACGTGCTCCGAGAGCAAATTTGGCACTCGTAAAGAAAGGAGCGGGAAAAGGAGTTATAGGAAATTGGGACAAGATTTGGAACAAAGGCTTCTGAGGAAGCTTTCCGGATGGGATAGGACGCCACCCGAAGATTAGAGAGAGAAGAAGACGTGCAGAGCACGGGAGAATAGGCAGTTGTGCGAAAGCGCAGGGCCAGGACAATAAGCAGTTGTGCGAAGGCGCAGGGCCGGAGAACGGAAAGAAGGGTACCGGAAGTACCGACAAGGAGGAAGTTTCAGATGAGCTACATAGATGGGACACAGTAAGAAAACACTCTCACCTTTAATTTCGCTTGATGAAATAGCTGGCAATTTTAATAGGTTTTGTATTGATTGGAAGCAATTGCATCGAAAAAATTGTCCTGTAATTGTTGAATACCATGATATAGTTTATTAAATTGTTATACTTTTCACCTTATTATTTTTTTTATACTTTATACACCTAGACCGTCGGCCTTGCTGACTGGGGGCTCGGAGTTATTTAATCTTTTAATTGTCCGTCCTTCTCCGATGTTAGTAATAATTCCGTAGGTAGGCACGTGACAGGTTTCGTGCATTTCTAGTGAGAAGCAAATTATGTCTTAAATGATTTGTATCATGTATGAGGAGAACTGATTTTCTATGTCTGAAAATGTATGTCAAAAAATAGCTAATTAGCAAAGTAACGTAGTTAGGACAATGAGTAAAGTCCATTAATTAGCTGTGTAATCAAGTTGTTAACTCTTTTCGATTGAGAATCGAGGGTGTAAGCATTAGAAATGTGTGTCGGCAGGCATACGTCAGCAGTTAATTTATAGCCACAGAGGGGCAGTAATAGTTATCTGAGAGGTCTAATTATGTCATAGTTCCAATTAAGAATGCAAGAAGCCGCAAGAAAAGACATAAATTCACGTTAATAGGGTCGTGAGTGTATATTAGGTTGATAACTGACCGTAAGTTAGTTCTGTTGAATTACGATAGACAATATCTGATGTACAATGGAGTAGTGATATTGTTTGATCATAGGAGAACAAAAAACCTGACATGTATTTAAGCTGGGTATTATATTTTTATGCGAAGGAAAACATAGCTCCATACCGTATTGCACAGTCTGAAAAGATCAAGTCTACAGTCAAGACGGCTGGTGACACGAAGAGGCGAAAGAAACAGACAGACAGACAGAGACAGAGAGAGAGAGAGAGAGAGAGAGAGAGAGAGAGAGAGAGAGAGAGAGAGAGAGAGAGAGAGAGAGAGAGAGAGAGAGATTTGGAATTTTAACGAAACTTTAACAATTTTTCAGTCATATCGCTACTTTGTCTGCAGTGTGGCAGTTTATAGTGATATCTAGCACTTGGGCATCGTGCCGCAGACATGTAGCATGATGTCCCACCCAGTCACATTTATTAATTTCATATCCTATTCTATTGTTTACTCGATCCGGACAATAACACCGTGGACGATCGTCTCCTAGATAACGATAATTAAAGCACCGTAAGATCTCTCACATCCCACCAATTCCTAACAAAGTTCCTTGACCAAACTTTGTGGGTACTACCACTTAGGGGAATACAAAACCTATAGATTCTGGGGCTTAAAGGTCAGTGGTCACAGTCATATTAAGTCTAACAAGTGTCTGGAGTGTGGCAGTTTATAGTGATGTTAAGCACTGGGGCATCATGCCACAGACATGTAGCATCATGTCCCACCCAGTCACATTATCCTGACGCCCGGTCGACCAGTCCTAGCACTAACCTCCCAATGCTGAGCGCCAAGCGAGGCAGCTGTTAAAACCATTTTTATATGTCTTTGATATGGCTCAGCCAGGATTCGAACCCGCGACCTCCCGCATCCGAGGCGGACTCTCTAACCACTTTAGCCACCGGAGGGGTCAAGTCTAATAAGAAAATAATATCTCTGCAGAGTAAGTTGAGTTCAAGACAGCATATCTTAACTAAAGGTCGAGGTTAATGAGTCAATAAGTTTAGGTCAAGACTGCACATCTTGACTAAAGGTCAAAGTTGATAAAACCCGCAAGTTAGTGATCTCCAGCGTCTACCATACCATACCAGTGCCTACACGGAGAGAAACTGCATATGGGGTGGGTGTTCGCTGTTCCTTTCCCTTTTGTTCATTTAGGTTTTATAATTCATATATTGACTTAGTATTTGTAAAGATAATGATTTACTTATCATAAATAGTATGAAAGTAAACGATATTTCTTTTGTACTGAGTAGGATAATAATTTAAAAAAAAAAAGTTTTTAATTGGTGCATCTTTTCAGTTGTCAATAAACGATGAACACAATATTCATCATATATTTTTCTAGGTTGTAATGATTTAGCAAGAGGTACAATAGAAAACCGTTTCAAACGATTGATATTGGTATTGGTTTTGGATGCATAATTTGTCGAATTTCACGATTCCTCTGTAAGATAACACTTTAAATATCCTTTTAAATTAATGTTCCAAGTTTAATATAAATTAACTAGAAATGAGTTATTTCTAAATTTTCCTGTACGGTGGCGTTTCGAATATGGGAAATAAAATTTAGTGCACGTATGTGTCATTATTTATGTGTCATTGTTTGTTTACTTCTATTCTGATGTAACTGTTTACTTGAGCGTGTTCTACTTCTATTTTGATGAAACAGCATTCGTGTTTATTTACTTTTATTCTGATATAACTGTTTACTTTAGTTTTTGAGGTTGTATATTCAAAGTTTATTCATAATAATATTTTGAAAGTGATCCTGAATTGTTTGCGGTATCGCCTTGT
This sequence comes from Megalonaias nervosa, assembly GCA_016617855.1. Lineage (NCBI taxonomy): Eukaryota > Metazoa > Mollusca > Bivalvia > Unionida > Unionidae > Megalonaias > Megalonaias nervosa. The sequence continues at coordinate 4,944 of JAECUM010012599.1, read as the reverse complement.
TTAAATTAGTCTTTATTGTGTCATGCATACATAAGGTCAGTGCTTGTAACCAGCACCATAGTGGCGGACGTGTGTAGTGATATGGAGAAAACAGACGCAAAAACCATTTTGTACGGTAAAGTAGGAGAGCGAGATTTACTGTCAAACGGCGTGGTGGACAATGATATCCCAATAAAAAGGATAAAGAACATTTGTCGTTTTAAACCTGACAATTTCAATTTATTTTATTCTGGGGTCTATATTTATGTATTGATTTTTCTTGCAACCGAGATCTTCACTTCTAATTCTTTGAAAGTAACTGTAATAGGAATAGGATTTCACTTATAAAAAAAAACAGAAAAGGTATGTCTTACAGTTTGTAGAACAACATTTTTAAAATCATATTAGTCGTTAATTTACGTGGCATGGTAAAAGCCATCTTAGATTGGTTCTGAATTTTATTCTCGCTGTCGAAATATACCACTAAATATCTATAAGAAAGTGCAATTGGCCATTCAAAAAATCGTAAAAATGAAGATTCAAATTTCTTAAGATTGTGTTTTTAATTTCACTTGAATAATAATCTATTAATCATATACATCTCAAAGGGTTTTGACGTCATTTTGTCTTTGTTTACAAGAGGCTGATAACAAATTCCGACTTGCTTCGAATTTGTGTTGAGAAATGTTCGTGACTGAGATAACTTTAAAATTAAGTGCATCGTAAAATCATCACCTTCATTAATGTTTTGATTAAAGAGTAGTCATATATCAATAGTGTGAAAAAATCTTGTTGTGAAAAAATACTCTTTTACGTGACGTGCTCAAATTAGTACGAAAAAGTGAAAATGTTAATTTCCATTTTAATTTTTTTTTTATCAAAGCTGAAAAAGAAACAGATGTCATTTCTAGATAATAAGAACACAGTACAGTGCTACTACACAAGTACAGCTGATACAACTTTTATTTTATGCATTAATCAAGCTGACGCTCTACGTTTAGCCGATGTGTCAAAAATAAGTAACATTTCATAGATATAAAAGAATTCAACGATCAAAAATGTGCTGTGCGAGGGTATTTTTTTATTATAAAAGTAATGAATATTTGTGTGCTGTACAGGACAGTTCTTGTCAATGAACAGTACCTCAGTGCATTCTCTGAAGGTACTCTTCATGTCTCTTTACACACTTTACACTACGTCAGTGCATTCTCTGAAAGTACTCTTCATGTCTCTTTACACACTTTACAGTATTCTTCATGTCTCTTTACACACTTTACACTACGTCAGTACATTCTCTGAAGGTACACTTCATGTCTCTTTACACCCTTTACACTACGTCAGTGCATTCTCTGAAAGTACTCTTCATGTCTCTTTACACACTTTACAGTACTCTTCATGTCTCTTTACACACTTTACAGTATTCTTCATGTCTCTTTACACACTTTACAGTACGTCAGTGCATTATCTGAAGGTACACTTCATGTCTCTTTACACACTTTAAAGTACGTCAGTGCATTCTCTGAAAGTACTCTTTATGTCTCTTTACACCCTTTCTCAGTCTCAATATCCAGTTATTAAACCTCGTTTTGTATTCACATTTTGGTAGGTTGTTTATAAACTAAAAAACTGTACATCTAACCGATAGCGGCTTTCAAAACGGTCTACCCTAGAGCAAATTTTTTTAAATACTGAAATTCAGTCATAAAAACACTCAGCGCTAAATCAGCATTGTATGGAGGGTGTGGCGAAGCCATTTCTGTCAGGTAGTGTAATACATAACCTCGGAAGTAGTTGTAGGAATACACATTGATTTGATGTGTTTGGTGATTAGCCTCTGGTGGACTGGATCACATATGTTACCCCAGTAATCCAATTGGTGTAGATAGATACCTCAGTCGAAACTTCCTCGGCTTTTTCCGTTATCTCAAGAAAAATAAAACCTCCGATGTAATTCTTCTCCATTGAGAACTATGTTCTGAGCTACTTTTGTTTATATGGAACAATATGGCGGAGGAAAAATACAAAGACACAAAGAACACTCTCGGCATTTGCTTTTTGTAAAATATGTGGTGCACGCCGCCATAGGCAAATCATCAAATCATCAAATACGTCAGAATTTATGTGTATTCATATAAACTACTTCACAACCTGACGGAAATAGTCGAGCCATATTCCGATTGGGATAACTCTAGTACCAGTGCAAGGACGGATGGTTCGGTAGTTTTCTATAACCGCGTGCAACACTTTGGAGACAGAAATGTCCAGCGACACTAGTAGGGTCAGACACAGGTACATGGACGACCGGGCCTTTTGTATCGAAAACTTATGCGTGTAAAACCCTCAACAGTCAGACTACGTCGAACAATTTGCTTTTTTGGCTAGTTTTCGCTGATCCAAACTTAGTTATTTACTCTCGAGTTGGGTTCATAAAAGTAAATCCATGTTTTATCCAGAACGCGGTACATCTTATATGGATTCGCGACCATCTTAAAATGATGAAACCACCTCATAATTGTTGGAATGACAGGTACTAGCATCCGCATTCGTTATCCAAGTCGGCCTTGCTATCGTTTGGAGAGTACCGTAAGTGCGCCCTGAGTTTATAATGTTTTTTTGCATAGTAGCAGAATTGTCTTCATTCTGGGATATGTCTGAAGGTGTCCGATGTGCTGCATGTGCACAATTTTGTTTATCGATTGGTGTAAAATTTATTGACAGGTTTAAAGAAGCATCAACGTTGCAGTAAAATATTTAGAACTTTCCAAAAACCCCTCGTATCTTTATGTGCAGGTATATTGATTGCAGTATCATTAACCAGTACGTGTGTATGTACTTGAATTCGCAGTCAGATATGTCATGGTCTGTTTACATCCCCAAACAGCGATTGACTATTACTAATTTTCAACAGGGTACGGTTATTCGCAAAGAATATTGATTATTATGGAGAATTGACAAACTTATTCTAAAATAAAGCTATCAGTATACATGTAAATATAACTCCGTCTTCAGATAAATTGTAAAACAAAATCATTAATGTACAATCAAACACAAAACCATCTTCAAATGAATCGAACACATACGCTCATTCAAAATTTTTATGTTTGGTCGGCCATGAACAATTAAGAATTAAACTATGTCCAACAATAAGCATTTTTTTTTTTTACAAGAACACTCCAATATGTATATCTAGTGCATTGCATGAACGCCTAACTTATTAAATGTATCAGAAATGCACCTGAATTATTTGGTCGCTTAATGAGAAATATAATACATTTTGTTTACATGAAATTCATTTTCCTTAAGGCATTATGTTTACATCTCAGCCCAGGCATGTGGCGTCAAGTAAATAATCAGAAACGTTTTTTATGAAAATCACATCAATCATCAATTCCAGATATCATGTTTATGTGATATGTTTTCTAATAATATATTTCCAACTAAGAATATCTTTCTACATGGTGTGTGTAAGTCAATAATTTTTGCTATCATAGCTAACGTGAACACGTACAATACAAGGCAATAGCAAGAACTACAACCTAAAGTAGCAAATATTTCAGCAAGAAAGACTTGAGCCAGTAATAGTTTTATGGATTTATAATTCTCTATCAGCACATGAATTACGTCTAACTGTTGTTTCATGCGTTTTATACGTGTAAATCTGTAAACACAATGAAATATCTGCTTCAATGTAAACATTTGTTGATGCCTACTCACGATATCCGATTGGTGTAGATGAATACCAATCGAAACTTTCTCAGCTTTTCTTTAAAAAACAAAACAAACTCCGATGCAATTTGTCTCCATTGAGAACGATATTCTGAACTACGTTGGTTTAGATGGAACAATATGAACTGGTGACTGCAGTCTTTTCAAAAGGATGACGGGTATTATGATGTAGATCTTTATGGATAGAATACATTTTCAGACTGGCTATTTTGAGACTTGAGCGTATAATGCCAAATATTTTACTTATATTTGCAACTTTCAGTTATTTTCTGAGAATTCCATATCTTATATGGCTCAATATTGAAAGTCATGAGTATCCCATTTGCTAAGTAGTTCCGGACTGAAAATCGTCATTATTCCATGTGATATGTATTTCCGGACTGAAAATCGTGATTATTCCACGTGGTATGTAGTTTCGGACTGAAAATCGTGAGTATTCCACGTGGCAGGTAGTTTCGGACTGAAAATCGTGTTCCACGTGGTATGTAATTTTGGACTGAAAATCGTGAGCATCCCGCGTGTTATATAACTCCGGGCTGAAAATCGTACAAAAAATAATTAAATTCTACCTTTATATCAAGTACTTGGTTTTAATTATTTTTTTGTTGATTGGTCAATGACTTTAAATAAAAATGAAGAAAAGAAAACAAAAAAAAACTTTGCTTTGCAAAACTTCATTTGGCAGCAGCAAAAGGCATTTAATGTGTACAGTTTGTTCTTTATTTTGTGGACATTTTTTCATTGATAATTCCTAAGAGCAAGCTTGCTGCACGAAGTAACAATTATTACATTTTTTAAATCCCCAAAATGCAGCTATCAAATATTCTGGTTGGCAGAAAGACAACGGCGACAATGAATATACATTGTTCTGGTCCGTACAAAGAAAACGGCGACATTGGTTGTACATTCTTATTGATAATTAGTTATTAAAAAAGTAAAGAGAACTTGATGTAAATAAAGTTCATTTCATATATTTTAATAAAATGTGTCGGATGTTTGGATATTAATTAACTGAGTGGGGATATAATACGTTTGGAGATAAATTATTTGACTGTGTGGCGTGTCTGAGACTGCTTAGGGCACACAAAGTTCAGCAAGGTGAGTTTTCATACGTAATGACTAACATTATTTAGGCCCGCTAATATACCTATGATATGACGGTCTCGATCGATCGAATTTGAAATGCTGTCTTCGGGTGAATCGTGCTGGCATTATATTTGACTGGTTCAAGTCAGTTTG